>JAVTVY010018664.1:0-78476 GCA_036873755.1 Hanleya hanleyi
AATCAGAAGTCGCCATTTCAACAAGTTCCATCTTCGACCATGTTCGCTCTGAACCGTGTATTCTAATCATCGTCGCACAGGCCTGGATATTCTTCGAGCAGCATGTCCTGAAACAGTTGTTTGCACATTCTGATCGCATTTTCCGGGGCCTCGGTGGGTGGTAGCCCCATAGCCTCTTCCAAGTGACGCTTGGTCTTCATGATGAACCTGTGCGTGGGATCGCCTTTCATTTCAAGCGGTAGTAAGGTATACTGTTCATAGATCGCCATGGCTGTTTTCCTGATGCGGGGGCGCATTTGGGTGTACGTCTGTTGTAAATTATCCTCTCCGACGTCCTCAATCGCTGCAGCGTAAGTATTGATAGCTCCTGTCACAATACGATCCCAGAAGGTAGGTTCTGCCTCACTTTCCACGGACGTATTCTGACTATCCTAGGTCAAGCTCCCCGCATCACTAGATAGACTCTCGGCAATCTCTGTTTCGGTATCAGTCGGTACACTCTCAGCAGTCGCTGTATCAGCATCCGCCTCAACGGACTCCTCAGAGTCTTCAATCCCATGTATAGTTTTCTGGTGTCGCATCATATCATAATGTCTGGTGAACGTGCGTTCGCACTCAGAGCAAGTATAAGTCATGTTGACGGTTGAACGTCGACTGTGCGTGTTTTTGGAAATACGCTCGCTTTTATAGATAGTAACGCCCGTCAACGCTTAGCTTAACGCTTCAACGCCCTGGTGAATTAGCTCAGAAGCTCTGATTTCCATGGAATTGGCACCAATTCACCGAAATGCAGCGACGCCCGTCAACGCCCGTCGTTACGCCTTAACGCCCGTCTCAACCCCTTAACGCCCGTCTCAACGCCTTAACACACTTTCTTAACGCTTTAACGTCGTTTAATGATGCGTTCAAACAAATGTTGCTTTTGTGCTATTGCTCTGACATACGCCGCTTTCCAGTTCATGTTGGATCCGCCATTTTGGAGCCGCCATGTTGGATCCGCCATTTTGGAACCGCCATCTTGGATATGTCCCATAATGCACCGCGTCAAAATACTCGCTTCTGATTTGACGCGGTGGAAACCTTTACACCGCGCGCGCCGGGGTCAAAGGTCAGTTCCGGTCACCTTTAGCGACGTACACCAATCAGAAGCGAGTATTTCAAATCCGTCACAGAGCTCTCGTCCAATCAGAAGCGAGTATTTTGTGATCGTATTGTGACAGCAGCTATCAATACTTACGCTGCAGCGATTGAGGACGCCGGAGAGGATAATTTACAACAGACGTACACCCAAATGCGCCCCCGCATCAGGAAAACAGCCATGGCGATCTATGAACAGTATACCTTACTACCGCTTGAAATGAAAGGCGATCCCACGCACAGGTCCATCATGAAGACCAAGTTACGATGATGTTCCCTTGCCCGAAGAATATCCAGGCCTGTGCGACGATGATTAGAATAAACGGTTCAGAGCGAACATGGTTGAAGATGGAACTTGCTGAAATGGCGACTTCTGATTGGACAAGAATACATCTAACGGTCAGGAACGAATATGCCAGATGCAAATGGTGGCCTCTGAATGGGCAAGAGTCTTTTTGAGTTGTAAACATACCCAACGCGGCTCCCCCAGCGTGGGTATGCTGTAACATTGGGGAAAATAAACTATATGAAAAAACTTCTTGTTGTTGTTGTTCTCTCATGTGTCATCGTTGTTGTTGTTGTTGTTGTTCTCTCTCCGGTCTATATCATGGCGTCAAGGCGTTATGTTAGAGCGTTAAGGTGTAACTACGGGCGTTGACGGGCGTCACTGCATTTCGAAGAATTAGTGACAATTCCATGGAATATCTAGAAAATCAGAACTTCTGAGCTATTTCACCAGGGCGTTGAAGCGTTAAGCTTGGCGTTGGCGGACGTTGCTACAAGATGACACCTCATACGACGCATTCGGACCAGGGATGGTCCCTCTCTACACCCAATACCTTCCTTCACTGCCCCAAAATGGCTACTTTGGCTACTACTCGTACTGATGATCGACACCAAACTCTCCTCCACACACCTCCAAAATGGGCACTTTACTTACTACAACCAACTGCGCATGCGCAGATTGACGCGACTGATGCGGGGAGCTTGCCCTCAGATAGTCAGAATACGTCCGTGGAAAGTGAGGCAGAACCTACCTTCTGGGATCGTATTGTGACAGCAGCTATCAATACTTACGCTGCAGCGATTGAGGACGCCGGAAAGGATAATTTACAACAGACGTACACCCAAATGCGCCCCCGCATCAGGAAAACAGCCATGGCGATCTATGAACAGTATACCTTACTACCGCTTGAAATGAAAGGCGATCCCACGCACAGGTTCATCATGAAGACCAAGCGTCACTTGGAAGAGGCTATGGGGCTACCACCCACCGAGGCCCTGGAAAATGCGATCAGAATGCGCAAACAACTGTTTCAGGACATGCTGCCCGAAGAATATCCAGGCCTGTCCGACGATGATTAGAATAAACGGTTCAAAGCGAACATGGCCGAAGATGGAACTTGCTGAAATGGCGACTTCTGATTGGACAAGAATACATCTAATGGACAGGAACGAATATGATAGATGCAAATGGTGGCCTCTGATTGGGCAAGAGTCTTTTGAGTTGTAAACATACCCAACGCGGCTCCCCCACCGTGGGTATGATGTAACATTGGGGAAAATAAACTATATGAAAAAACCTCTTGTTGTTGTTGTTCTCTCATGTGTCATCGTTGTTGTTGTTGTTGTTGTTGTTCTCTCTCCGGTCTATATCATGGCGTCAAGGCGTTATGTTAGAGCGTTAAGGCGTAACTACGAGCGTTGACGGGCGTCACTGCATTTCGAAGAATTAGTGACAATTCCATGGAATATCTAGAAAATCAGAACTTCTGAGCTATTTCACCAGGGCGTTGAAGCGTTAAGCTTGGCGTTGGCGGACGTTGCTACAAGATGACACCTCATACGACGCATTCGGACCAGGGATGGTCCCTCTCTACACCAAATACCTTCCTTCACTGCCCCAAAATGGCTACTTTGGCTACTACTCGTACTGATGATCGACACCAAACTCTCCTCCACACACCTCCAAAATGGGCACTTTACTTACTACAACCAACTGCGCATGCGCAGATTGACACGACTTGCACCTAAAAGCACATCATTCTGACTCTAACCCACACAAGCTTCACTTTGACACCTTCCACGACCCATTCGGACCCATAGCGGGCCATCTCTACCCCAAACACATACGCACACACACACACATGCCCCAAAATGCCTGTTTTTCTCTACTACGGCCAGGCTGCGCATGCGCCGATTGACGCGACTTGCATTTAAAACACGCCATTCTGACTCTACCCCACACAAGCTTCACATGGATACCTCATACGACCCATTCGAACCGTGAATAGCCCATCTCTAACCCAAACACACCCACACACACCCCCCAAAATGCCTGCTTTCTATACTACGGCCAGGCTGCGCATGCGCAGAGTATTGACAGCGGACGAACCATTAGTGTAGTCAAGTGCTCCTCCTGCATGAGA
This sequence comes from Hanleya hanleyi, assembly GCA_036873755.1. Taxonomy (NCBI): domain Eukaryota; kingdom Metazoa; phylum Mollusca; class Polyplacophora; order Lepidopleurida; family Hanleyidae; genus Hanleya; species Hanleya hanleyi. Next base: position 3,567 of record JAVTVY010018664.1, read on the forward strand.
GCTTCACAATAAGACCTCACTCGACCCCATCGGACCATTAGTGGCCCACCTAGACTCCAACACGTCCACCCCGTATGGCCCTATACACCCATAGCTCGGTGACTTTTTTCAAAAATTTCACCGTTTCGCTGCGGGACACTTCCTGTCATGTTCTAAATGACGAGACGTGAAAAACAAATCCAAACAACCCTACCGCAAATGTATAGAAGTAGGTTTCCCATTAGGCTCAACATTGGCCAGTGCACCAGTATGGGACTATATGGGGCTATATGGTACTTTTTCAAAAATTTCACCGATTCGCTCCGGGACACTTCCTATCATGTTCTAAATGACGAGACGTGAAAAACAAATCCAAACAACCCTACTGCAAATGTCTAGAAGTAGGTTTCCCAGGGGGACAAACATGGGTCCTATACCCCCATATAGCCAGCCTAGGCTATAGGCCTATATACAGACCTCGGTGACTTTTTTTCAAAAATTTCACCGTTTCGCTCCGGGACACTTCCTATCATGTTCTAAATGACGAGACTAAGAAAACGAGACCCCACAACCCTACCGCAAATGTATAGAAGTGGGTTTCCCATTAGGTTCAACATTGGCCAGTGCGCCAGTATGGGACTATATGGGGCTATATCGTACTTTTTCAAAAATTTCACCGATTCGCTCCGGGACACTTCCTATCATGTTTGTCTTGACGAGACTAAGAAAACGAGACCCCACAACCTATACCGCAAATGTCGAGAAGTAGGTTTCCCAGGATGGTCCTATACCCCCATACCCCATATAGGCATTTTCCCGTAATTTAGGATAAAGTCCGTGTTCCGCATTTTTTCAGGAAAATTTTTACATACACCCACCCTGGAACTAGGGGGAGATAACTCTATTGATAGGCAAGCCCCGTTAAGCCCGGCGACCTATATACCCCCCATACCCCATATAGGCATTTTCCCGGATTTTTCGATAAAGTCCGTGTTACGGTTTTTTTTCAGGAAAAATTTTACATGCACCCACCCATGACTGGATGCCCCTTCACATAGGCTTCACTTTGATACCTCATACAACTCCATCGGCCCATTAGGGGCTCCCCTAGATACCAAAACGTATATTCCCATACTAGTCCATGAGCCAGACCAGATATCGGTACCACCTGGGGTGGCAAATTCTCATTATGTTGTTTTGAAAGTCCTATATCCATAGATGCAAAAAAAGTTTGAAAGCAAGCCGGGACTCACAGCTTAGTGGTAGTAATCACCTCTTAAAGACGGGCACCCGAGTCCAATCTGAGGGACCAGATTTGGGGGTAGGGGAAATATAAAGTCGAATAACTTTGCAAGTGATGGTGATATAATGAAATTTGGCCACTCGAAATGTTGGTAATCTGATCCTGTATATGTTGGTATCTGTTATATGCTAATATGTCAATTAAGTAGGTCACCAGAGGTCAAAAGGTCACGAAATCTGACCCCTCTCTAAAACGTGACCACCCGTAGGAAAACTCGCTGCAGGTACCATACCAATGGAACTTTCTCAACCTAAATCGGTTCAAATGGAAGCCAAGAAGTACCCTATTCTGCAAAAAGTCTAAACAAGTGGAGTTTATTATTATTTAGTTTGTGGCACAGAACTGTTTTTGACGCAATTTCAAAAATGGTCTTTTTATTGCGCCAAAACAGGCAAAATTGTTTGAAGTTGGACAGCTTAAAATTAGTTGCATATTTTGACACATAACTACTCCAAATGCCAATGGCCATGTCTTGGGTCTATTCAGGGATTAGTTAAGCTACATTTTGAGTTAATTAGGTCACCAGAGGTCAAGGTCAAAGATTGTCAATTATTAATTTTCTACATTTTTACTTGGGACTTTCATATTACAGTTAGCGCTGCAGCATGGGTCCCAAAACGGGATTACTTTCCGAGTAATCCAAACCAGCATTCTACCAAAGGTCATCATATATCAAACTGATCGTTATGGTGTCAGAAGTAAGGAAATGCATGATGCCAAGGTTGAATACAATTACAAACCAAGTTGTGACCTATTTTCCAGGGGTGTGGGGTGGGGAAATATCAACCGTTCTTGAATGTAACTGCACTATAAATTTTGGCTGCTAATAACCTACTCTGTTGTTATGATTTTTGTGCTGCAGGTTAGTGAAGCATACCCAATATATGTTTATAAGCTTCCTCAGAATGGCTGACCACCCTCCAAGAAGAGCGAGTGACATTAGGTATTGCGGAGTCTGTTCTGCAAAGTTTTTTACACAATAAGGAATGGACCTACTTCCATCGGAAAAGTGTACATTATGATGAGGAAGAGTACTCATTCTCAATGGTATGTATACCTATTTGCCATACAGATGCCCATCCGCCATGTCGTACATTCCTCATCAGCTTCTTGTCATTCCTCATGTTTATTAGAGGAATTAACGTTAGTATCAGAATGGTGGAATTCAGTGTTGCTGCCCCTACCAAGAAGGCCAGATTGGACATTTTTGACGTAGAATCCAGCATATTTTGTTCTGCGTCTTTCTCAAGGAAGAATCCACCTGTCCTTCCTGACAAGACGAAGCTGTAATCGTTATTTTCAGCCTGCAACCAACGCCAGGATGAAACTGGACAAGTCCTACTCGAGAATAAAACAGATATCCTCGATGGAGTGAAAACATTTAGATATCACAGAGATTGTAGGTCGACATATTGCATTCGGCACAACATACAGAGATTAATTAAGTAGAGGGACAGTGGCAGCAATAGCAGTTCATTGGCTGCTTCTACCAACAGTAATCCAGGAGATGACACTGCTGTTATCGGAAGATCACAATTGTCGAAATCTGCATTTGACTGGAAAAGCAATTGCTTTATTTGCGGCATGCGCTGTTTTTCTTCTCACAGATATTCAGCAAGCAATGCTAACTGGTCCCTGGTAGCAACAGTCGTAGACGACACGTGTGATAATATCTACACAAAGGCTGTAGATGCTGCAGAAAAGCAATGAGACTTTGAAATGTTTCAACGCCTTCGTGGTGCTGAACCAGATCTAGTAGCTGCAGATGCCAGGTATCACCGGAAAAAGAACTGTCTTCCAAAATATATCATGGCAGGTAAATTCGAGTCGGAAAATTCGGAAAGTTCTCACATCGCTATTATCAGACAGGTGAAGGAAGAATTCTATCAGTTATGATTGAGAAGGAGGTGTATCTTTTGAAAACACTGCGCAATCGTTACCAGGAGCTTGCCGTCGGAACAGACGTTAAGAATGCTTCGTCATACACTTCTCTGAAGTTAAAACACCAGCTAATTCAAGAATGGCCAGAACTCTCTTTCATACCACAGCCAGGATTGTCGGATTTAGTATGTTCAAGGAGGCCCTGATCAAGGTCAGTAATTTGATAATCCTAGCTGTGGTATGAAAGAGAGTTCTGGCCATTCTTGAATTAGCTGGTGTTTTAACTTCTGAGAAGTGTATGCCGAAGCATTCTTAACGTCTGTTCCGACGGCAAGCTCCTGGTAACAACTGCGCAGTGTTTTCAAAAGATACACCCCCTTCTCAACCATAACTGGTTGATAGAATTCTTCTTTCTCCTGTCTGATAATAGCGATGTGAGCACTTTCCGTTTTTTCCGACTCGAATTTACCTGCCATGATATATTTTGGAAGACAGTTCTTTTTCCGGTGATACCTGGCATCTGCAGCTACTAGATCTTGTCCAGCACCACGAAGACGTTGAAGCATTTTAAAGTCTCATTGCTTTTCTGCAGCATCTACAACCTTTGTGTAGATATTATCACACGTGTTGTCTACGACTGTTGCCACCAGCGACCAGTTAGCATTGCTTGCTGAATATCTGTGAGAAGAAAAACGGCGCATGCCGCAAATAGAGCAATTGCATTTCCAGTCAAATGCAGATTTCGACAATTGTGATCTTCTGGACAACAGCAGTGGTATCTCCTGGATTACTGTTGGTAGAAGCAGCCGATGAACTACTGCTTCCACTGTCCCTCTGCTTAATTATCCCCCCCCCCCCCCGTTTCCAGAGCATAACTTGACAACCGCTACTTGGATTCCTCTCAAATTTGGTTCTCAGCTACCACACCATGAGACCTCGCTTGAGATTGCGTTTGGTGCATGTGCGTCTACAGGTGGCACGACCTAGGGTCAAAACTTTCTTGTCGGTCCGTAACATTTCATTTCCGTATGATCAGCTAGTTGGATTCTTCTCAAATTTTGTATGTAGTTATCATACCATGAGACCTTGCTTGGGATTGCATTTGACGCGTGTGCATCTACAGGTGGCGCCACCTATGGGCAGAATTTTCTCAGTTGGTTCGTAACATTCCGTGTCCAGAGCATAACATGCGTAGACAATCCGTTGACCACAGTTGTGACCGAGTGAGGTCCTCATTGTCAACTATTTACATACCGTGCCGCCACCAAATGCAATCTAAATGAACTTACCCGTAAACTACTAGAACATGTATACTTATATTCCACTACAAATGTTTGTCAATTTCTATCAAATGTGCATCCGGGGGGTATCTTGTAAGCATGCTTACTGATCATTTCCACCGCCACCCGATGCAATCTCATTCAACTTACTCGTGAAACGTTAACCACCAAAATGTATCGATACTTTACGGGGGGTGGGGTATCTTGTAAGCAGCCTTACTGATCATTTTGATCAAATGTGTGCATCCCTCAGACTATGCTCTAGTTAATCTCTGTGTGTGGTGCCGAATGCAATATGTCGACCTACAATCTCTGTGATATCTAAATGTTTTCACTCCATCGAGGATGTCTGTTTTATTCTCGAGTAGGACTTGTCCAGTTTCATCCTGGCGTTGGTTGCAGGCTGAAAATAACGATTACAGCTTCGTCGTGTCAGGAAGGACAGGCGGATTCTTCCTTGAGAAAGACTCAGAACAAAATATGCTGGATTCTACGTCAAAAATGTCCAATCTGGCCTTCTTGGTAGGGGCAGCAACACTGAATTCCGCCATTCTGATACTAACGTTACATGTAATTCCTCTAATAAACAAGAGGAATGACAAGAAGCTGATGAGGAATGTACGACATGGCGGATGGGCATCTGTATGGCAAATAGGTATACATACCATTGAGAATCAGTACTCTTCCTCATCATAATGTACACTTTTCCGATGGAAGTAGGTCCATTCCTTATTGTGTAAAAAACATTGCCGAACAGATCCTCCCCTCCTCCCGCAATACCTTTTACTAACGTCACCCGCTCTTCTTGGAGGGTGGTCAGCCATTCTGGGGAAGTTTAGAAACATATATTTGGTATGCTTCTCTAACCTGCAGCACAAAAATCATAACAACAGAGTAGGTTATCAGCAGCCAAATGTATAGTACAGTTACATTCAAGAACGGTTGATATCCCCACTGGAGAACAGGTCACAGCTTGGTTTGTAATTGTATTTAAGCATGGCATCATGCATTTCCTTAATCCTGGTTCTATAACGATCAGTTTGATATATGATGACCTTTGGTAAAATGCCGGTTTGGGTTACTCGGAAAATAATTCAGTTTTGGGACCCATGCTGCAGCGCTAATTGTAATATGAAAGTCCCAAGTAAAAATGTAGAAAATTAAAATAATTGACAATCTTTGACCTTGACCTCTGGTAACCTAATTACCTCGACATGTAGCTTAACTAATCCCTGAATAGACCCAAGACATGACCATTAGCATTTGGAGTAGTTACTTGTCAAAATATGCAACTAATTTCAAGCTGTCCAAATTCATACAATTTTGCCTGTTTTTAGCGCAATAAAAAGACCATTTTTGAAATTGCGTCAAAAACAGTTCTGTGCCACAGTCTAAATAATAATAAACTCCACTGGTTTAGACTTATTATAGACTTGGGTACTTCTTGGCTTCCATTTGAACCCATTTAGGTTAAGAAAGTCCCATTGGTACGGTATCTCAGCGAGTTTTCCTACAGGTGGTCACGTTTTAGACAGGGGTCAGATTTCGTGACCTTTTGACCTCTGGTGACCTACATAATTGACATATTAGCATATAACAGATACCAACATATAGATGATCAGATTACCAACATTTCGAGTGGCCAAATGTCATTATATCACAATTACTTGCAAAGTTATGCAACTTTATATTTCCCCTACCCCTAAATCTGGTCCCTCAGATTGGACTCGGGTGTCCGTCTTTAAGAGGTGATTACTACCACTAAGCTGTGAGTCCCGGCTTGCTTTCAAAGTTTTTTTGCATCTAAGGATATAGGGCTTTCAAAAAATCATAATGAGAATTTGCCACCCCAGGTGGTACCAATTGATGAAATTTTGGGGTCTGGCTCATGGACTATACCCTTTGGCCACCGCGCATGCGCAGAATGCCGATATTTCAACCCCACACCCAGTCCATCAGATGCCCCTTCACGAATGCTTCACTTTGATACCTCACTCGACCCAATCGGTCCATTAGTGGCTCCCCTAGCTCCAAAACGTCTATTTCCATACCCTTTGGCCACCGCGCATGCGCAGAATGCCGATATTTCAACCCCACACCCAGCCCGTCAGATGCCCCTTCACGAATGCTTCACTTTGATACCTCATACGACTCCATCGGGCCATTAGGGGTTTCCCTATATCCCAAAACGTCTATTTCCATACCCTTGGGCCACCGCGCATGCGCGGAATGACGCTATTTCAACCCCACACCCAGCCCATTAGATGCCCCCTCACATATGCTTCACTTTGATACCTCATACAACTCCATCGGCCCATGAGAAACCTCGCTCGATCCCAAAACGTCTATTTCCATACCCTTGGGCCACCGCCCATGCGCAGAATGCCGCTATTTCAACCCCACACCCAACCCATTAGATGCCCCTTCACGAATGCTTCACTTTGATACCTCACTCGACCCCATCGGACCATTTTATCTAGGGACTTCTTTTTCTCCGCGGAAGCTTTTTCCCGCGACCGAATCACCGCCAAAACCGCATCACCGCGGAGGAATACATTCCCTTTTCCACAACATTCAAGATGGCCGCCCACACCGCCGCAAAAATTCAAGATGGCTGCCAAACTCTGGCAGATCAAAGTGCACAGATGGCGCCACCATAGGAAGTTGTGACGTCATTTTTACATCCGGGGAAAGTTAGCTTTAAATAGCCTTTACCTACTACTTGCAATGTTATAGCTTATAGCTCGGAGTGAAACTGATAATTTAATGCCCATTTTGACGTCCTGTTTCATGTTTTAAATAACTTCCTTCAAGTTGAAGAATGAAGAAATTTCCTATTCCAAAGACCGTGTGCGCCATTTTGAATTTATGCTTGCTGGCTTGTTCCAAAGAATTATTCAGTTGGGCCAAATTCTCAGCCCGATACCGCGAGTTTCAACGCAGACTCACTGTTCCGAAGTGCATTGGAACCTGTGTTGAAACTCAAAGTATACACACCTTAAGCTTGAATCAAGTATTAGAAAGTGCATACAAAGTTTGAAATATATGTATTAAGGCAGTGTGACGTCACTGGACCTAGATATGATTGCAACAGACCACCATAGAATATCATGCTTTATTTGCAGTTTACTCTATGTAACATGAACAGTTGTGACTAACGTCACAGGACCTACGAAGTAGAGTAGGCATTAGGACTCGAACGCGAACTGAACTCTTGGAAATCTCCACCCCCAGTTGAAATCCTGCCTATATTAAGATGGGCACCGCCCAAGTCAGAATCGCCAGTGATTTTCATCAAAAATCTCCAGAAATGTTCATCAAAAGTAGGTCAGCTCAGAAGTTTTTGGTAACAGTCTCCTAATGCGCCTTCATTCCAAAAATAAATAACGATCGCCGATTTAATTTTACAATTTTTTAACTAAAGGAAACAGATTGAATAATAAAAAGTTCAGAAGATTTCAAGCTTTACGTGTGAAAATACATATACATCTCTTTAATGGTTTTCAGTGCCCTTGTCCAGGATCAAAACAACTTTTTGAATCGCATTATTTTCCCAACAATACAACACATTTTTATATATAGTACTGTAGTAGAAAGGTAGCATTTATGTAGTTTACGGTAATTCAACTCAAGACCAACACCTTCTCTGCACAAGATAATGATTCTATGCCATTCTCCTGAGCATAAGCGGTACAAAGACGAATAAATAGCGTCTCTACATCACGTTGTTATCTAGATATATAAGACAACACATTTTGGGTATCGGCAATCTGATGAATGTACTATTCCGGTTTTCTTGTTTCACATTATATTCTATGACGGCTGATCGGTGATTTTCTTCATTGATAAACATTAAACCACCTCAGCTTCGTTGTGTGAATCGGAATTGCATTGCTGTGACACACCAACACACTCCGTGGCAGTGATTCTGTATCCCCTAATCAAGGAATCAAAATGGATCAAGATTTGAAATGACAAGAATTTTTTTGACATATTTTGTTTACACATGTAATTTTTTGTTTAAATTTTATCCAAGCGTGATATATAGTCAATATTCAAGAGGTACAAAAAAAAGCTCAAAGTATGTCCTCATATTTTCACATCATGATCAAAGTTACTTTATCTAGTTCTACCCAAAGAAAATAAATTAAGACCCTTTAAACATGCCGTCATGGCTTTGTTTCACCCTCAGTAAACTTTTATCATTGTTGCTCACACAGACTAATCTGAAGGATGATACCACATCTTTTTTTCTTCTGTTGGGTTATTGCACCAGGCTGAATTAATTGGTTGGTGTAGGATATTTCACAACCAGTGGGCAATTTGACCTGAATTTGAAGCCTGATGTGTCCTGTGATGAAATGTTTGGATGTGAAATAGGATACACGTTAAAGGCCACAGTTTACATATATCTATAACAATATACTGAATTGTGTGTATTGAGGCTGGCAAGTTGGTAATAGCAGTGTAGATAAATGCACTAACAAATGATGGAAAATTAGCATTTCCTATTTCATAAAAACAATTACGGATGGCATATCCCACCAGATTTTGTACTGTGTTATTTATTCAGTGAAACATACAGCCAAGGGTTCCCGATGGGCATGACAGTGCACTCGCCGAGCCATCAATAAATAATAATAAAAATAATTATAAATCATCAGAATTCGGTCAGCTCAGAACTTGCTGGTAACAATGCCCTAATGCACGTTCATGCCAAAAAATCTCCATTCTCCTTATTTTGCCGACGAAAGGATTCGGATGGACTGACTGACTGACTGCCTCACTCATTACCGGAAAATTTGCGATCTGTAGCCTACTTCGTAGGAATAAAATAAATATTTTCCCACACTGTTTGCAATGGTCTTTCATTTGATGGAAACTTTACTTGAGGGTTTACGATCACTTTAAGGTTTTTGACTGGAAAGTATACACGTCCGGTGCCGATACGATACGTGAGACTGTGAGTCGTCGACATTCAATATGGTGACTGGTACCCCTAATACAGTGTTTGCAAATTGTCCGGTAGTCAGTGAGTGAGTCCATACGAATCCTTTCGTCGGCAAAGTAATGAGAACTGTTGATATTAGAACCTTGACTTTTGGCATGAACATGCATTAGGGGACTGTAACCACCAAGTTCTGAGCTGAGCTAACATCTAGATGACCTATAACATTACGTTTGGATCCTCAAGTCATCTTCCTCGCTCTGCTTCGTAGGTCCTGTGACGTTAGTCACACTACTCATGTGGTGACTTGTACCCCTAATACAGTGTGCAATACGGAGGGGTCAAAATATAGAGAGCCGATGAATATCTATCTCGTGACCGACCAAAAGATAGTCCTTAGCGCACTTCAGCAGAAAGTTGTTGAATGGTCGAAAAGAGAAAAAGTGGAGCCTGAATTACTCGCTGATTAGTTTGATTATTCCAAATGCAGTCTGCCCAAGGGAGAGTAGACTGATTCGGATATGGAATAACCGGAGTATATGTCATCAAATACCTTGATTGGAGATGACTTAGCCATAGACTTATTGTTTTTCCTGATTTTTATATTACAGATGGTTAGACTGGCACTGGTTGTACTGGTTGTAGTCGTTGTTTTCCATGCAGATACTGTTTCTGCCCGGTGCATGAGGAAACCTACAACCAGAAACATCCGCGCAATCCCCAATTGCTTCAAGAAGTTCTTTTATACAATTCGACAGTTAAAAACCCTGGCAAATCGTCTCGGGGCGAAGTTCAGACCGCCCCGGAGGGGAATATCAAACCAACGGCTACTAGGATGTAACACGTAAGTTTGTAAACATTTATCGTACGTAAGTTCTTTTGAGACTGATTTGAGTGGTGAAAAATGCTTCCGGTCATTTTTTTTTTTCTCTCTCAGAATGTGCCAGATAACATAACGCAGTGCAAAGGTAGTATATAAAGCGTAAATCTGGTTGCATTTCTGCGGGCGTGGAGGGAAATGTGGCGCAAATTGTGGCATCATGTCGTCACATCCGGTGACGTCACTTCCGGGCAAAGATTATGCGGAGGTCAAAGGTCACTTCTTGGCCGAAGGTCATAGGTCACTTACGGGTCAAAGATTGAAGGCATAACCATAGTTGTAACGAGAGATAGTCTATGCACAGCAATACATCCATGCCTGGAGGGAGATAACTTGGGGGTCCAAGCGCAAAATAACACTGTGACCCGTAGTGGAATTAGGCACTGCTCGGAATACTAACACATTTCAAAAGACGATCGGAAGATATATCAGTTTATCTCGTTTATCCCATGAAATGAGTCATATACTAGGAAAGACAGCTGAGAAATTTAATGAAATCACACAAAAAAACATATATATTTCACTTTGTGTTAATTTTGCTTTCTTTCTGCAAGGTCGTATTCATCTGTCATGTTCGACACATGTTCTTACTTGTATGACTATATTACCAGTAAACTGACTGCGTTGATGTGTCAGTAAAAATTCGAATATATTTGGGGGAGGGGGTTAATAGGAATGACTCTTCGCTCGATAACGCAGATCGCAGGCTGTTTGGCGTCGAGAGTAAATGCAGCCATACTGTGTATATGAAGAGAGAGAAGGCAGGAAACGGGATTTGAGAGCGGGTTGCCAGATCTCAGCAAATACTACATTGATCTGCCAGCAAATTTACTAGCTTCACCCCGATGTCACAGGAAGTATTGGCGCAAAATATCTTTGGCCTCACTTGGATCTGCCTGTGTTTTTGAGGGTGTGTCTCAGGTAAATCGACCAATCGCGATTGGCCGATTTACCTGAGACCCTGCTTGAAAAAAACACGCACGCACACAAAACAAGATGCGGGAACAAATCCCTTTCACATGAACACTTTTACGGATATTTCCGAGAGATTTGCCATGTTTGGTACAAAATTATTAACTAATCAATGAGATCTGGCTAACAGCTCTTAACGCCGTTTCCTGCCTTTACTCTCTTCCTATGCCCAGTCAAACACCTCGCTGGGGGTCTAATAGTACCCCAGCCACCAGTCAGGTTTTTGGACCGGATTCGGGGCCTTCGCGCATATCGCCGGAAGTGACATCATATATAGTAAAATAGATGTTTGCCGAATATTTCGATTACTTTTCAAGTCTGCATAACACCTCTGTTGACCTAGCGTTGAAAAGAATTATCTGAAGATTATTTTCCCTGTTTATCTGGACAGAGCATATATGAAAAGTAGTTCGCTCATGTGCAAAACTGAAGGAGTTTTTCGGCCGGATTCCCCTATACGTCATAGCAACGTAGTAACGGTCAACTTCCGCTATTGGAGGTAGGGATGGATAATGGAGCCTGCGAAATGGAGCATGCGCTGTGGGGAGGATGATACACAGTATGGCTGCATATACTCTCGACCCCAAGAAGCCTGTAAGCAGATATAACTTTCCGTGAAATCAATCGATTTCAGAGAAATGGTGATCAATGATAAATGCTGATTCATTTGGTTGAGTTGATTTTGTATTTTTCATCCCACAGCGACTTGGCGATTCAAACTTCCAGCTACGTTCAAGATGTCCTTTCGCAGAAAATGTACGTCTTGTGGCTACCAGTGGTGAATAACATACAGGTTTTCCAGCCGGTGTATGAAACTAATTGCTCGTACGTATGTTTCAGTAGTATGTGGGTTGAACAAGTGAGAAATGACTACATTGTAGTCAAAACCCGCGGCAGTGGCAATAATACAGTGAAAGACATATCAGCGGAGGTAGTGGTAATTGTAGAAAAAAAAGCGCCATCTGCAAGTGTTTTCATGCCAAGGGAAGTAATTTTCAACTTCTAACCCACAATTGTAGGAATTGACTAATAGATTTGACACAATATATATATATTCGCTTTCCTCGTTCAAAATCCGACGATGTTGACTGGTCCGTGCCGTCTATACTGAATTGACAGACGAAGTCACAATAATCGCTTTGGCAATGTCTTGGTACAAGTATCGTGTATTCCAAGTTTCAAAACATTCCGTTCAGCCGTTGATTTTTGCAAATCAAAAAGGCTTTCAAATATTTGGAAATCCAAACAAATTTCAAGGATTTAGTCATAGCGCGAACATCTACGCTCTTCAGTCTCCCTTCTCGCTTACTTTGCCGAGCAAAATGGAAAATTTATATTTCCGTCAAAGTTAATTTTCATTGAATTTATTATCAGGTCTATCACTTTGATCTGTGAAACTATGGAATGGGGTTGAAGGCTTTATCGAACTGTTCAAGAGGCATAATGACATTTTTCACGATTCAAATTGAGGCCTGTGACAGTCTTGATATTCGATTAGAATAATAAATTAAATTTCTGCATTTATGTGCGTTATCATCTGCAAACTAAATACGGTACCTTGACACTCTTTTCCATGCAGCAAGCCAATATCAATACATGGTTCGCTCCTTCTATACAAATGATTACCTATTTCATCCTTAGGGGATATCACCTCATCCGACATGTTTGGTCAAGCCTTTTCGAAGGTTGATAATTTTATTAATTTTTTTTTTTTTTTTTTAAATCAAATCAAATCTATGGATATCTCCGTATAATCAATTCGCAAATATGTTTGTCATTAAGTCATTCGGAAGGTGATTTAAGTGCGAACTTTCAGGGTTAGTTCACTAAACAAGGTCTGTGTGTATAAGAGAATCATGTCGAATTCTCGTTATTATCTTTTGGTACATCAAATTATTGCATTCGCGAAAATGACTTCCAAGTCAATATGAAAGGTATCTAAGTATCAAAATAAATTAAAAAAACTCTCAAGGAAATCAAGGTCCTAGCTTTTGACAACGAGGTCAAATAGATCGCTTTTATGGTCAGTATCTGCTAATATATGACGTAATTTCATTCGTAAAACTGATTGACAAAGTAACGTAAATTGTGAAGTGTAGCAGAAATGTACTCTGACTTGAGAGAATGATGTCAAATGCAACATGTTTCTGCTCATTGTCTGCTGATACACATAAGTATTGATTTTATGGAAGTGATTAATGCAATTCTAAAGGGATTATGAGTGCGGAAGAGGACGAGAACATCAATACCAGCGAAGCAAGGCCCTGGCTTGCGAGAATGAGGATAGAGGGACTGTGTTCCGAAAGAGGATCATTCGAAATAGCTATGTGCCAAATTTCATGCTTGTAACCGAAAGTACACAATATAACTGCACAACTATGATGCACTGTTCGCGCATAGGGTTATCGGACTCACTAAATACTACATAGTCATTTATGTATTATAAAACCGTTTGCGCATAAAGTCAGTTTTGAGTATTATCAATGAGTCGGTATAGCTAAGACATTAAGTGCAAGTCCAGGGATTGGAGGGTCATTGTTTCGATTCCCACAGAGGGTTAAGTTATTCTTCCTTTCAAAACATATTTCCATATATGCGAATTGCTTGGGGGTAAAGTTAAACATCTTTATTCGGTGAAAGTTGCTGAGTTGTTCCGCTTACTTCTGAAACGTAATTGTTGCGTTTGTTTTTATGATGCATGATCTATAATTTGATACCAAGTATTATTCAATGTTAATCATAATGATAATGCGTTACTTGTTATTATGGTGTTCCATTTCGGCCATTTTTGCGTCGCGCGTCGCAGGCGACGGGAAGGGCGACATCGCCCACGACGTCGCCCGCGACGTCGCCCTTCCCGTCGCCCTTACCGTCGCGTTCTTATAATGTTAAGATATAGAACGCGACGCGACGTCGCCCTTTTTAAACGCGACCTCGCCCACGACGTCGCCCGCGACGTCGCCCTTCCCGTCGCGCGTCGCTTTAATCAACACGACGCGATAGGCGACGTCGCTCGCGACGTCGCCCATCCCGTCGCCCTTCCCGTCGCGTTCTTATAATGTTAAGAGATAGAACGCGACGCGACGTCGCCCTTTTTAAACGCGACGTCGCCCTTTCCGTCGCGCGTCGCGCGTCGCCTTCCGGTATTTTAGGACAAAATCGATCTGCGCATGCTTAGGGAGCAGCTATTGCGATGTGGATCGTATGGCGAGGCCGTCATTTCATGAATGATCTCTGCCACTATTGATGAAGAAAATGTCAGCGTAAATGAATAATGATTATCCTGCATTATCGTTTAGCTTTTAAATGGTGTTAAATAGTAGTCCATGCTTGGAATGATGCCTGTTATGAAGTTATCTCTCGGAAAGTCTGCAACTCGCTGTGTTGTACTTTACAAATTATATCTTCGCTTCCAAAAAATATACGCAACCCCCACATTCGTACATCGTCTTGAATTTCTATATTCCCATTGGATTTACGCGTGTATCTGTCTGTGGCTTTTCTGTGTGCTTTTATGTGTTTGTGTTTTTCAGTTGTTCTTCCAGTATACCTCCTTATGTGACCACATTTACCAGGCCGTTGAAAATATCCTTTTATTTACTGCTGTCCAACACTGTATACCGTTACTTAACCTGTCACGTCCCGACAGATTGTACTGTAGATCTATAAGCTTTCAATTTAGCGGAGAGAGATAGTCCTATAACTCTCAAAAAGAAGAAAATTATGATGGAATTGAAGTTATTTTGTTCTTTCTACTCTTTCTAAGAACTGACTGAAGAATATTAGTACTTCTGTACTCTTTAAATCGTCCGGCATTTCCACCATCGTTCTAGACGATTGAACTTAAAATTCAGGACGAGTTCTTGGAGTTCGAGTAAGTTGCTCTTAACTGCAGAGATTCTTTCCTCATTTTCGAGAAAAATATTAAAAAAATCATCCTTGAAACACAATTGTCGTCAAATGGCCTGAACAAAACCTGGAACAAAATCCATGAATTATTTTAAGAGTGCATATCAACGAGATTTGAATTTTTCTTGAAATTGAGGAAAGAACCCCTGCAATTACAAGAACGTAGACAAGTTTTCAGATTTGGGGCGGGGGGGGGGGGGAGGAGCTATACTATGACTGCACAATAAGGCGAGGGTCCAGGGGCCGCCTAGTCCCCGGAAGCTCCAGGATCCCAGATGACTGGAGATGCGTTCTTGGCCTTTCCCAGTGGATACAACTCAACATTAAAACGCACACGTTGTAACCAGTTTTTTTTTGTCTTTTCTTGCTTTTATGTGCATGTGGGTATTTTCTTTCCAGGGTTATTAAACCTCAACCTTGGTCAACACAAAAAACGCTGTGCGAACTCAGCGACTCATCCAGGTTGTGGTTTTGGAGGGAATACGTGTTTTGTACATTTTGGGAGGAATTTATACAGTAGTTTTGTGGGTTCCGAATCACGGCGACTTGCGGATCACTTTCCTAATGAACGCCTTATATTTCTTGTAATAAAGCATCTGTCTAAATCTTTTCTATTTTTATTGGAACGTCTGTTTCTGTGGACCCAAATAAATGTCGAACAACCGACCTGCGTTGATTGTTTCTCGGTCAATTCGGCATGGTAATGCTTCCGGTACCACGCAATGGCAAATTCACGCCGGGACAAAAATTTCTTAAGTGCTGAATCCACGAGAAATAAAATGGCTTTAAGTGGTAATTTCAGTATTCGTTTCAATGACTGAATCATATGAATGGTCAAACACAATATCTAATGATTTGCGATAACCCTTGCCTCGCCAGCATTGTAACATAATGCGGCATTAGAGATGTCAATTCCTGATAACGAATTGTGACATTGAAGACTGCACACATGTCTCTTGGGCAAAGTTATTGCTTTAGAATAATTTTAAGTCACAGAACGGGATAGTCTTCACCCCCCCCCCTCCTTCCCCACCCCATCACACAGATACCAAAGATTTCAAAATTAAAGATTTCATTATTAAAATTGGGAAAATATATCTGTGTGTCCTTTCCTCTATTTTCTTTTGTCCAGATATAGATGCTAAATAGATGTCCGATGTCCATTTAGAGAGTTTATATATTGTAATCTTGGATATGCGAGTAGAATTCGTTCAGCTGTCAGAAACACGATGGAACGTGTGTGTAACTTTCTTAAATTTGAATCTGAATTCCATGCAGTATATCAGGTCAGATGGGGAAACATTTTCGACAGGTTTCTATTGAACCAGGTCTGTCAGGTTCAATCTTAAATGAATGGTGTCATCCGTGAACAAATAACAAACTATCGAAATCCTGAGAGAATTAATTTAATTAGTGAGGATAATTTCCGTATATGGCATGGTCAGACAGATCAGGCCGTCGTTGTATATGAAAAATTTCTGTCTCAGTAATGGCAATCCAACAAAGTCCAGGCATGTGACCACTCAGGCTTTACACGACCGCCAGATGGCGTGATCCGCTTCTTACCAAAGTGATTCGCAGCTGCCCGCGCTGGTGCACTGAGACGGACATGATTTTCTCATTGATTTACAAGTTCGATTAGAGAATTTTATACCAGCAATTATCGACAACAGATTTTCGTAGAAAATAAGGCCAAGAATCACTCTCAACTCTTAACAACACGAGCGCCAGCACTCTAGATGTAAAAGGCGATTCGGAACTCCCCAATTAACTGTATGCTTAAACATGCCTCGTTTCCTCTGCTTGACCACTTTCCTCTCTGACAAACACGCAGTGGGGAATATGTATTTCGGGGGTTGCGCATATCTTTTGGAAGCGAAGATATAATTTGTAAAGTACAACACAGCGAGTTGCAGACTTTCCGACAGATAACTTCATAACAGGCATCATTCCAAGCATGTACTACTATTTAACACCATTTAAAAGCTATACGATAATGCAGGATAATCATTATTCATTTACGCTGACATTTTCTTCATCGATAGTGGCAGAGATCATTCATGAAATGACGGCCTCGCCATACGATCCACATCGCAATAGCTGCTCCCTAAGCATGCGCAGATCGATTTTGTCCTAAAATACCGGAAGGCGACGCGCGACGCACGACGGAAAGGGCGACGTCGCGGGCGACGTCGTGGGCGACGTCGCGTTTGAAAAGGGCGACGTCGCGTTGCGTTCTATCTCTTAACATTATAAGAACGCGACGGGAAGGGCGACGGGATGGGCGACGTCGCGAGCGACGTCGTGCACGACGTCGTGGGCGACGTCGCCTATCGCGTCGTGTTGATTAAAGCGACGCGCGACGCGCGACGGGAAGGGCGACGTCGCCCGCGACGTCGTGGGCGACGTCGCGTTTAAAAAGGGCGACGTCGCGTCGCGTTCTATCTCTTAACATTATAAGAACGCGACGGGAAGGGCGACGGGAAGGGCGACGTCGTCCTTCCCGTCGCTTGCGACGCGCGACGCAAAAATGGCCGAAATGGAACACCATATGTTATGCTTCTTCACCAATTTGTGTTTTATCTAGATTGGGTAGATAAAATGATTACTAGAAGTAGTGAACTTATTTTTCTACTTTCTAAGACAGTCGCCTGTGACTGTATGCAAATTAGCTGAACCACCGACAAGGTTGCAGCTCATCTTCTTTGGTATATAAGAAATCCAAGGATCTTAAATTGTATATACATGTGCATACTGTTCAATGAAAATGGTAATATCTGAAGACAGTGACTGATGTGACGACCGACAGCTTTTAAGCGACTGACGTAAGAGAATTGAAGTCTGAACGGAAATCAACGAAGCAATAATTCATTCCACCGAATATAGTTGCAAATGAATTCAAACGCGCTTGACGACAGTGTTGTCATGTGAGATCGGAGGTTGAAAAGAAAAGTGTGGCAGAGATCACACTCTCTTAGCACATGCGCATTTCAAAAAGTCACAAGAACAACAAGAACAAGAACTACAACGCGAGCCTCCCGTAGACCTGCGTGCCGCAGGTAAAAACGTTCATCAAGGGTAATGCCAGTGGTCGAGGTTCCTAGTTAGGAGAAGAAAGTCTGAATTCAAATAAAATATCATTTACCGCATTGTACTGAGATATTCCTACGAAGTAGGCTCTAATTTGCAAATTTTCCGGTAATGAGTGATTAAGTGAGTCAATCAGTCAGTCAGTCCATCCGAATCCTTTCGTCGACAAAATAAGCAGAACCGTTGACATTAGAACCTTGAATTTTGGCATGAACGTGCATTAGGGCATTGTTACCAGCAAGTTCTGAGTTGATTTATAATTATTTTTTTTATTATTTATTGATGGCTCAGCGAGTGCACTGTCATGCCCATCGGGAACCCTTGACAGTGTTTCACTGTGCCTTTTGAAGGTTCCCTGATCATTTTTCCTACGAAGTAGGCTCTCATTTGCAAATTGTCCGGTAATGAGTGAGTGAGTGAGTGAGTGAGTGAGTGAGTCAGTCCATCCGAATCCTTTCGTCGCAAAATAAGAAGAACTGTTGACATTAGAACCTTGATTTTTGGCATGAACTTGCATTAGGGGACTGTTATCAGCAAGTTCTAAGCTGACCTACTTATGATGAAAATTTGACCTACTTAGGTGACCTATAACATTACGCTTGGACCCCCAAGTCATCTTCCTCACCGTACTTCGTAGGCCCTGTGGCTTTAGTCACACTACTCATGCGGACACACCGGTTCTCGTAAAATCACCGAAGTTATGCGACTTTGAGCCCGGTCAAGACTTGGATGGGTGACCTCGTGCTGTACTGCTGGGCTGATAAGTGTCCAGGGTAATAGGAACTGAGGGCGATAATAGTTGCTACGCTAATGACTCACTAGCGGTGTCATTTGGAAAGTTAATAGTACCCATTGTCAATTAGAGACTGCTATATAAATGATCTCACGTTAGCACATAGGACCCCCAAGCCATCTCTCGAGTACACACTTAAATCATATCAAACCCTACTTCGTAGATCCTGTGACGTTAGTCACACTACCATGTTGTAGCTAAAAGTGCAAAATCTGTAATTTAAGGATATGTGGCGTTAACATTACCTTTATGTGTGACTGTGGTAGAGCTGATATTTTTCCAATCGACAATTTCATTAACTTCAGAAATCTGTTTTTGCAGGTTTTCGATTGAAAAAAAAAACCGTCACACAAAAAAGGAGTTATTCCCATTCAATATCAACACACAACGGCACTTACAGAAGTGTACGTGAACATTCAATTTTAGTCGTGGATTTTTAAATGACAAATGAATGGCAAGGCTTATTTCAACGTAACAAACATTTTTCCCAGCATTGTTTTGATCGTGTTTATAGCCGAGGAAACAAAACAGGATTTCCCATGATAATTTCACAATGTTCGACGTTTCCTAGTCGGTATGTACTGCGAAATACGGCAAAATTTCAAATGGCAAAAAAATAAAAAATAATATGAACACCTATCACATGGCAGTGTGACTAACGTCACAGGACCTACGAAGTAGGGTTTGATATGATTTAAGTGTGTACTCGAGAGATGACTTGGGGGCCCTATGTGCTACCGTGAGAAAATTTATATAGCAGTCTCTAATTGACAGTATGTGCTATTAACTTTCCCAGATGTCACCGCTGATGAGTCATTAGCGTAGCAACTATTATCGCCCTCAGTTCCTATTACCCTGGACACTTATCAACTCAGCAGTACAGCACGAGATCACCCATCCAATTCTTGACCGGGCTCAAAGTCGCTTAACTTCGGTGATTTTACGAGAACCGGTGTGTCCAACGTGATATGCCGTATCAGGGTGACCTTCAAAAGTCACAGTGAAACATACAGCCAAGGGTTCCCGATGGGCATGACAGTGCACTCGCTGAGCCATCTATAAATAATGAAACAATAATTATAAATCAAATTTTCATCAGAATTCGGTCAGCTCAGAACTTGCTGGTAACAATGCCCTAATGCATGTTCATGCCAAAAATCAAGGTTCTAATGTCAACGGTTCTTTTTATTTTGCCGACGAACGGATTCGGATGGACTGACTGACTGACTGACTGACTGAGTGACTGACTCACTCATTACCGGACAATTTGCAAATGGTAGCCTACTTCGTAGGAATAGCCAGAAATAATTGTAGAAAAGAAGCCAGGACAAACAAGAACGGCGCTAAGTGGATATCTCCTCTGCAGCACGTGAAATGTGTACGCCGTATCGATTCTGGTAGGCGGACTACATGCTCGTCAGTTCTGCGGAATACTACAACACCAATACTGTGTTATATTATTGAATGCCTCAGATTGCCATTGTAACACTGCAAATGAAAAGTAGATCCCGGTTCCATACTCGGGTATAAACGAGTCTGACCGAGTAAATAAATCTTATTACTGTTGACCCCTACTTTTATTAGAGTTTCCGATTCAGCATTTTTCTAGAAAACTATTGAGGCATTTTGGAGAAAATGGCATTTCACTGGTGACCCCCTACTTTTATTAGAGTTTCCGATTCAGCATTGTTCTAGAAAGCTATTGACATCTTTTAGAGAAAATGGCATTTTTACTTCTCAACAGATATGATCTTTTTCTATGAAAATACAAGCATTTTCATGGATTCCGTATTTAATCACATATATTAGAGTCCATATTTCGACACTTCGCCCTAAAACCACTCCGCCCTCCCAAAACTCTTGTTTTGAGGGACTGTGCTCAAAGTGGGAAATAAGGAAGTTCCAGACAATTTCGAAAATATGTCATTTGTACTATATTTTAACAAGAGGTAGGCGTAGACCTTAAACATTCAAGATGAATGATAAAATGTAGGAGTCACCGGGTTTTTTCTTCAAAATTTGATATGGTCTACTATATTGATTTTTGTTGCGTTGAATGAGCATTCGACATACTCTTGTTATTTTCAGCTCGGATAATTACATGTAGTTCCTTGTAGCTAGCGTTGAACAAGATATAATATGATGAAAATATTTATCAAGAAAGCCTTTATTCTTTTATGCCAACGACAGGCAATCATTGAAATATATTTCTATCGGTACAATTGTACCGTTACGGTACAGAGAGGGTTAATGTAACCATTATGCTGTCTCTCGAGGATTATTCAAATAGATTTAAAATGGGCCTAAGATGATCAGCTATGGTGTGAAATCTCTCAAAACCGACAGACATCTGCTTCGAGCTAAAATAATCACTTGAATTAGACAAATAACATTTAGCAACGCGGGTTTGGGTGGACTTCATAAGTCCGCCATCTTGAAACTGAGCATGATTATGCTAATAGACAGATGAATCTAGAGTGTATTTACTTTCAGCTAAAGGCCTTGAAAATAATAAAAAAATGAGATAATACATATAGTCTCATATGACTCATATATCGCCATTTTGAATATCACAAATTCTTTTCTCTGCAGATGGTGAGCATAATGTGATTTGCTATGGTGTGAATCTGCTCAATTTAAAACAGTTTATACTCTGACTTAAAAACAATACCTTATACCAGTAAAATGATTTTTTGTAGACTTCTCAAGGCCGCCATTTTGAATTTCGCTATCAAGTTTTAAACTGAAGACTAAGCAAATACATTGAAAATGGGGTCAAGGTGGCAGGCTATGATGTGAGACCCCTCATTTCTAACAATTTGCACAATGAGCTATAAAAATAGTGCTTCACATTATGTGAGCAACACAAAAATATCAGGATTTTCAGATGACTCCACATGACCGCTATCTTGCATTTGACCGTCATATCTTAATCTTAGTCAGATGCAAATAGATTCAAAATGGACGATCATTGCATTGAGCTATGATCCATCGGTTATGATAAAATTTAACAATGAACTAAGGATAATACATTGCACTATACGAGAGACATCACACGTGATTGTTTTTATGTATTTGTTCAACTTGTATAATGCTTTCATCGGTTTTGTATGATGTATATGACTTTAACCCTCGGCACAATAGTGCAATAGATTGTTATCCTCATATTGTATCCCCCCGCCAACCTTACAGCATGTATATATTGTCAATCTTAATAAATTAATATCCTATCAATGCTCCCCAATCATACATCTCGCTCTGTGGAATCTTACTGATTTCAATTGAATTTGGTGTTCAGGGAGCCCAGGTCATGAATATTTAGTAGTCTTATGACACCACGGTCGCATTTTAACTACTTTATTTGTAGTCGGGGAGGGAGGATACGGTCATCGCTCCCGCCTTAACCCAAGGTTTATTCTTAGGACCAGTCCATGTTTCTACCCCCGCCAATATGATGCCAAACTGGCGGAACCGCGGACACATCATAAGATTGGTGTAGCGTAGCGTCTAACGGCTGAACCAACCATAAATCCCCTATCATTATGTTCCCTTCAAAGCACTATGAAGAGTTCTCGGGATTGGTTGACACTCGCGTTATTGCAAGCCATTTAGATCCCACAAGCGACATATTCAAGTGGGGGAGCAGATAGGATTTAATTTTAATTAGATTGGTAATTGCAGTTCACAATCTGATTTATTTGCAGATACATACCCTGTTGCTCGGTGGATCAAGGCACATGTACAAGGCATCCATTTCCCGTTGAATACGTTGTGATGAAAGGTGATGGTCTCGATATTGAACCTGTGTTTCAGTATATTTGGTGCGAGTGTGAAAACATTAGCCGGCCGTACCGTGGCTAAACCAGTTTTCAAGCCATACGTGTTTATTTTGCACGTGTGCATATTTACGTAAGCGTAAATGTATAATCGGTATAACATGTAAAACAAATGCAAACCACTATGGAACCTATCAGTTCAAAGCTCAAAAGACAAGGTCATCATGAATTAACACTATCCCCAACCCCCCTCCCCCACCAAACTTTCTGCACTATCTCCGGAATGACAAAACATTACGAGCTGACACCCCGGTTTATAGTTTATCATATTGGGGTCATTTTGAGCTTATTTGCATATAAACCCTCCGAGGAGAGGATCATGGAAAATTCAAGATGGTGACATCAGAAAAGTGATGTTTTTGTTATTTGTCTTCAAATTTTCTGCTTTTCCGCGGTGAAAAGTGGGCAAAAACTATTTTATTTCACATCACATTAATATTTACTAATTTATCATGCACTTTTGGCGGAAAAAATGCATAAATAAAATATTCGAAAAATCGACCAAAAACGCCGTTTTTGAAGATGACGTCACTGCATGTGACGTCATCAAAGGGGCCATATTAGCTTTTTCACATTGTCTGGTAGAGCTTGACCCAAGTGGTAACCCCCTAGCTCAAGGAATAAGGAAAATAATTAGGATCATTTCGCCCCCCCCCCCCACCTCCCCAGGCCTGGGCAGGTCCCAAAAAGCCCAGGCCAGATAGGGTTAAACGATGTAAGATCAAAAAGATGTAAGATCAAAGTTCCCGTGTCACATAAAGTATTTTTGTTGGACGGCAATAATTTATGGGGATACAGGGCATAAATGTTCCACTGAACCTTTTTTTCAAATATTGATTGAACAGTGTTATCTCTGTTTTACTCCAAATACATGGTGTGCATACATGACCAGATTTGCATACAGTGCAAATGTACACATGAGTAAATATACTTTTGCACAACCGCCAGACCAGATGTAAATTTTCTCTCCATGCAAATATACACACGTGTGCAGTTGCTTTCACATGACGAGTTTGCGCGCGGTTATTTTATTTTGCAGAGTGTGCAAATCTACATGGGTATGTATACATGTGCATGTGATCGGTGCTTAAGTCCTTTACTATTCTGGTTCCCTCGCTGTTTCATACCGTCCAATATTCAATTATTGGCCAATAGGGGGCGCATTGAAATTATCGAGGACCAGTTGCAATCGATTTTATAAATGGCATTTTGGATATAGTTTTACTCGGTGACCGAAATCAACATGTTCGTTCACCGAGCCAATTTCTACGCTCATGCTCTGAACTTGGCGTGGTCGGGCGGGCTGCCATTATTGTTCAAACGCAGCCTGTATAGCCTCAAGAGTTTGCATTACGCATTATCCATTATCTTTCCGAAACGAACTCTGAGACATTTCTGATTTTGAACAATAGTGGTAGCCCGTCCGACCACATCTTCATTTTATCAAGCCAATTTCTACGTTCCCACTTCGAACTTCCCTTGATATATCTGGTACCCTTCAATGTTCAAAGAACTTATAGACACGAGACGCCACTGACCTCGAAAAGATTTGAATTTCGAAATGTGTCGTAGAAGAGCGTTATTGACCTCGGCTGACCTATATAGTGGGGCTAATACAAACACCATATCAGAAGGAAGATGTCACTCTACACACAATCTGATTGGTTCGTCTCGCGTTCGTAGGTGAAATTTACACCTCGGATTTTGACCACTGTTTGAGGTCAGATAAATCAAGGCAGGTTCGAAGTGGGAACGTAGAAATTGGCTTGATAAAATGAAGATGGTTCGACCAAGGCAAGCTCGCAATGGGAACGTAGAAAATGGTTTGGTGTAACGAAGATGGGAATCAAAGGATAGCCCTAGTTCAGATCAATTGTTGTGAATTTAATGACGTGTCAAATATCCCTGGAGAGGAAACGAGCGGTGCAATTCAATCACCAGTGCCGCCAGGTGGCGGCGGTTCAAGGAAAGTTTTGCCGATTCAATCACAGACCGCAAAATTCGTGTTTGTATCTACAGTATCACTTGTGCAGCTATCAACTATAATCACATCTTCATTTTATCAAGCCAATTTCTACGTTTCCACTTCGAACCTGCCTTGATAAACCTGACACCCTTTAGTTTTCAAAACCCGAGGTGTAAATTTCACCAACGAACGAGAGACGAACCAATCAGAACATACACACCGATTGCGAATAGAGTTATATCATTCTCAAGTAGCGGCGTCATTCCTCCTAATATGGTGCTTGTATGACACAATATATAGGTCAGCCAATCAATAATGCTCTTCTATGACACATTTCGAAATTCAAATGGTTTCGAGGTCAGTGACGTCTCGTGTCTATTTATAAGCTCTTTGAACATTGAAGGGGGCCAGATATATCAAGGAACGTTCGAAGTGGGGACGTAGGAATTCGCTTGATAAAATGAAAATGCGGTAATCAGTGTTGGTACAAGGAATCTAATATGAACCAAGTATTATAGCAAAAAGACTGGATAACACTGACAAAGCGCCTCTGGCGGTCGATGTGTGAATATCGGGCGGTTTGAATCATCGTGGGGGGAGGGCATCTTCATTTTATCAAGCCAATTTCTACGTTCCCACTTCGAATTTCCCTTGATATATCTGGACCCCTTCAATGTTCAAATAACTTATAAATAGACACGAGACGTCAATGACCTCGAAAGCATTTGAAATTCGAAATGGGTCGCACAAGAGCGTTATTAGACGCCGCTAACAGAGGATGATGTCACTCTACGTGACTTCACTGATCTTCACTCGCAATCGATGTGTACGTTCTGATTGATTCTTCTGCCGTCAGTAGGTGAAATTTACACCTCGGATTTTGAACACTGAAGGGGTCAGATAAATCAAGGCAGGTTCGAAGTGGGAACGTAGAAATTGGCTGGATAAAATGAAGATGGGGGGTGGGGGCACGCAGAATATAAAGGGGCTGCGTGAGATAAGCTGGTATATGTACGGAAGCGTATTAGTGCCAGTGTGAAAAAAAAATCCGAGATTTATCTCCTAATTAGGACATAATATCTCCTAATTAGGAGAAAATTATCTCCTAATTAGGACTTATCTCCTAATTAGGACTTATTATCTCCTAATTAGGAGATAATAAGTCCTAATTAGGAGATAATAATATAATTAGGAGATAAATCTCGGAATTTTTCACTAATACACGCACTAATCGCTTACAGCGTATTAGTGCCAGTGTGAAAAAAAAATCCGACATTTATCTCCTAATTAGGACATAATATCTCCTAATTAGGAGAAAATTATCTCCTAATTAGGAGATAATAAGTCCTAATTAGGAGATAATTATCTCCTAATTAGGAGATAAGTCCTAATTAGGAGATAATAAGTCCTAATTAGGAGATATATATGAGCTTGTAGCATAGGTTGCGAACAAAAGGTTTTTGTTTCTGGTGAAAGAATGATGCTGTGACGCTGCCTTTCATTCTGGGATTTTTATTTTTATTTTATCTTGTGAATTTTGGTATGGCTCCGATTAGACAGTGGTACGTACAACCTCAAGTCCATCGCAGTCTGATGAAATATGAATAACAAAAAAAAAAAAAAAAAAAAAAAAAAAAAAAC
Source organism: Hanleya hanleyi (assembly GCA_036873755.1). Taxonomy (NCBI): domain Eukaryota; kingdom Metazoa; phylum Mollusca; class Polyplacophora; order Lepidopleurida; family Hanleyidae; genus Hanleya; species Hanleya hanleyi. Next base: position 30,045 of record JAVTVY010018664.1, read on the forward strand.
ACCATGTAGTAGTGTACAGTGGGTGTTTGCTTAAAACTCGTCTTATATTTACATAGTGTTTTATCTAAAATGACCATCAGTCTTCGAGGGCCATAAGTTAAATCATAGCATGAGCCCAAGGTAGGGTCCATGATCATAGAATGTCATGCCGTATTTGCGAACTCTCATACATTTCAACAGCTAGAGCAGTTTCAAACTCTCGGCATTGCCAGATAAACATTACAGATAAATTCAAGGTTGGTATATTTGTTTATACTTGGTTCTATCTTGTATATCGTAACGGTAACAGTCTTCAGTATATTATGTATTTCTGTGACCATTGTCTTTTATAATGTTTCAAAATTACGTTATTTGCCATATTCTGTATGTGACGGAGTCATGCAATAAAGAATTGAATTGAACTGAATAAAATTGTTTAACTATGGCATAACTGAATAAAATTGTTTAACTATGGTATTTATTCAGTTCAATTAGTTTTTCTGGTAAAGCGCATTAAATTATCTTCAACGACCTATAGTTTTTCTGGTAAAGCGCATTAAATTATCTTCAACGACCTAATTTAATGCGCTTTACCAGAAAAACTAATTGTACGTCAACAGCAGCACTGGATATTCCAAAACAACAGCTATGCTATTATTACAGAGAGCATACGCATCTTTGTAGTATTATGAAAATACGGGATCAGAAATCAGTTTTCTCCTATTTGACTTTGGAGATCAGAAACCAGCTGGTACACCGGTACCATAAAAATGTATTCTTCTTGAGTTTCAAAGTATCGCTTAAAAGGTGTCTTAAAATGGCGTTTAATCCTGAATCCAAATATTCTTGTCATTGTAGGCCTACATACGGCATCCTACCTTTAATAGATTAGGCAGCATTTTGACATAAAATAAATTGTTTAGACAAAGGTGATGAAGGCATTTTTTGTTAACGGCTGGAAACATTCCGACTTCGTATTTTGAGGTATGCGGAGTTCGAACCGGGTCTTTATAGGACTCAATTTTTGATATTTCAATCCTCTAATCGCCGATTCAGATTTCTTGTGTTTATTTTTTCCAAGATGTCACCGCTGGTGAGTCATTCGCGTAGCAACTATTATCGCCCCAGTTCCTATTACCCTGGACGCTTATCAGCCCAGCAGTACAGCACAAGGTCATTCATCCAAGTCTTGACCGGGCTCAAATCGCTCAACTTCGGTGATTTTACGAGAACCGGTGTGTCCAACGTCATATGCCGTATTAGGGAACCATCAAAAGTCACAGCGAAGGGTTCCCGATGGGCATGACAGAGCACTCGCTGAATCATCAATAAATAATTAAAAAAAATCATTATAAATCATTCGGTCAGCTCAGAACTTGCTGGTAACAATGCCCTAATGCACGTTCATGCCAAAAATCAAGGTTCTAATGTCAACGGTTCTCCTTGTTTTGCCGACGAAAGGATTCGGATGGACTGACTGACTGACTCACTGACTCACACATTACCGGACAATTTGCAAATGGTAGCCTACTTCGTAGGAATATGTAATACTTGCTGCAGAGTCGCTTCTGAAAAATGTGGGTTTTTTTTGTTTTCCGCGCATTGTTTGCTTAATGCGCATGGAACTAATTTATTTAGACTGACGTAATTATTTCCCATCATATTTATTAGTTTTCAGCAGAAATTAACCCCGAAATGACCCCCCCCCCCCACCAAACTTTCTGCGCTATCTCCGGAACGACAAAAATTTAGAGCTGAAACTCCTTGACTATAGTTTATCATACTGGGGTCATTTTGTATAACCCCCCGAGCAGAGGATCATGGATAAATTCAAGATGGCGGCCACGTGGGGTATCAGAAAAGTGATGTTTTTGTCATATTTCTTCAAGATTTCTGCTTTTCCGCGACGAAAAGTGGGCAAAAACTATTTTATTTCACATCACATTAATATTTACTAATTTATTATGCAGTTTTTGTGGAGAAATTGTATAAATAAAAAATTCGGAAAATCCGACCGAAAAATCGACCAAAAAATGTCATCTTTGAAAATGACGTCATCAAAGCGGCCATCTTGGATTTTGTTGCATTTTCTGGTAGACCTTGACCCAAGGGTATAGGGTGGTAAGTTTCAGCCCCCTAGCTCAAGGACCAGATAGGGTTAAACAACGGAATATAGAATAATCGAGAAATTAATCCAAAAATAGGCCGAAAATTAACTTTAGAAATGGTGAGATCAAGGCAGTCAATGACAGTCGTTTTTTGTCAAACTTGGCCTAAAATTCATCTCCCTATCTTCGGGGTAACACAAGTTGGTAGATTATATACGTGATGACCATCAGGCGCTAACAGGCCTCATAGAGTTAATCCTATACTTGGTAATTCAACTTGACTGAGTTTGTTTTTAATTTGTACTTGAAAAAATTTCATACGGACAGATTGATTTTGCAATAACATAAAAATATATGATTTAACATTGCCTCCATTTTGAATTTCCGATTAGAGGGATTAAACCAAAATACATCTACTGTGCATATATTGACATCCACGAAAAAACGAAAACATTCAACAGCGATGTGAATTCCAATGCATCGGCCTCGAGCCTTATGGTTAATCCTATTGGTGATATTTTTGAAAGATATTCATTGATGTATCATATTGAAGTAATAAAATATTCTGTTGTTGATTTAATATGAATTCTGCTCTCATATTTCTTTTCTCAATACACGTCTGTGCTAAAAGCCGGGTGCGCATGGCAGGAAATACGGGTTCCGGTTACTTCTTGGTAATGATGATGTTGTAAATTTTGTCCTATCCAGTATTGGTCCTTGGAACTTGATGTTCCACACCAGGGTGGATATCCAACTACCCGAGTGGGTAGTATATCCAACTACCCGAGTGGGTAGTATATCCAACTTCCCGAGTGGGTAGTATATCCAACTACCCGAGTGGGTAGTATATCCAACTACCCGAGTGGGTAGTATATCCAACTACCCGAGTGGGTAGTATATCCAACTATCCGAGTGGGTAGTATATCCAACTACCCGAGTGAGTAGTATATCCAACTACCCGAGTGGGTAGTATATCCAACTACCCGAGTGGGTAGTATATCCAACTACCCGAGTGGGTAGTAAGGTAACAGGTTTGAACTACTTTTCCATACCAGAGGTAGCGGATCATTTTGCGTTATCTGAGAATTAGGCGTAGGGTTACTTAAACCACAATAACTCCCTTAATTATGAGGTATTGAGGTGCTGAGCAATAAATTGGTAATCATACCCTACGTATATTTCAAAGGAAGTCCGAATAGCGTTAACCCAATAAGAGGTCATCTCCGAATATCCGCTGAACCGGTATTTCTTCCGTTATTTAGAAAAATTATTTTTCTGCGAGCAAAAAATAATCGCTTAGATCAACGAAATCGCTTGTAGACTTGCATAAACTAGTAAAGGATGTCTTGGTTATGGTTGAAAATCTCCGAAGTTTCACGATTGGTGGTAAGGTCGATCAAATGTGTACAACTTGATTATTCTACCATCAATCTGTAATTGTGAGGTCTTAATCGGGATTCTTTACTGAATGTCGTAACATTGAATATTGCTTTCTACATTCAACCAAATGACTTCACGGAGTTGTTGTTTTGGAAATTATGTCCCCTTATGTGATCTGTGAAGGGGATTTATTCATAAAATTGTAGTGAAAGCTCATTTAGTCATTGACCTTTGACATTTGTGACGTCATTTCCGGTTCCGGTCAAGCGACCGGAAATGACCTTTGATCCCTGCGCAAAAAATGGTGCGCAGCGGTCAAAGGTCATTTCTGGTCACGTGACCGAAGCTGGAAGTGACTTCACAAATGTCAAGGGCCAATGGCTCCTGAATCAGCCTTTGGAACCTGGCATTTTCGTGATCCATGTGTCTACGTGAGGCATTTCCGTGAACCGGCTAACTGCGGTATACAAATGCAAATGCCCATTCGAATACCAGGTCTCTCAATGCACGTCATGAAAAATGGGCCCGGCAATTTCGTCAGAGTTTGAGTTTTGAGTTTTTTTTAGTTTTTTTATTTCACCAATCGTTTCAAATAATACATTGTATTTAAACAAATATATAACATACTGTATAATAAAATGAAGATTGCACAAATACATGAAATTGGCGGGAAGAAAACCCCAAGGGGTTTGAATTATCCCAAATGAATAAACAGAGCATTATTTATAGCGGAATATGTAGCGTTATAAGATAATGTAGTAAGGGTGTTGGACACTTAGGGAATGAGGGTGACAAGAAAACTAACAAAATGAACATAAAACCCGGTGTGATTGCTTGCCCGTATAGAGATAACGGTGTTACTAATATTTGCCGAGAATATAGATTTTCGTTTGGGACTTGAAAAGAGAAATAGGAACACAATTTTGTAAATTAGAAGGGAGTTTGTTCCATTCACGAGGGGCTTTGATTTTTAGAGTGTAGAACGATAAATCGGTACGGTAAAATGGCCTATAGAGGCCCCTAAGTTGACCTCTAGTTGGGTATGTGTGAATATTGACTAATTTCGTAAAGTAATTCTGAAACTTGGGGGGTAGTACGAAAGGATGGTGGACAAATTTATGACAGAATTGCAGCGTGAGGAATAGATTAAGATCAACTAGAGTAAGTATTTTCAGGCGAGCAAATAATGGGGCAGTATGTTCATATTTACTGACAAGTGATATAGTTCTAATAGCTCTCTTTTGTAATGTGATCAGTGGCTGCAAATGAGTAGGGTATATGTTGCACCATATCAGATTACAATAGGAGAGGTAGGGAAATATCATAGAATAATATAGTATAAACAGGGTTCGTTTGTCAAGACAATCTTTGATACAATTTATAATACCAATATTTCTAGAGATCTTTTTACATGTTTCGCTAATGTGAGTTACCCAGGTCAGCTTGTTGTTTAAGAATACACCAAGGAACTTGAATCTGTCGACCTCATCAATGTCTTGACCATGCAAAGATAATCGACCTATATCGTTGCCTCTGACTCTACAATTTGGTTTTACAAACATATATTGGTTTTGCATATATTCAAGGACAGCATATTGGCCGAGAACCAATTGTGCATTAAATGTAGTTCACGTGACATAATAGTAAAAAGTTGATTCTGATCTTTGTGGGACAATACCGCACTGGTGTCATCAGCAAATAAAGTTATGCTAAGTACATCAGAGGCAGCATTCAGATCATTAATATAGATCAGGAATAGTATGGGGCCTAGAATGGATCCCTGCGGAACGCCGCGCGAGATTCCCCTAGGAGCCGAGGTCGTGCCATTACAGCTGACAGCAGTATGTCCAGCATACTGGCAAGTGGGAATCCCCCTTTTCTCCACATGCCCTATACCGAGAACCAAAGGGCGTAGAGACATGGGGATTTTACCGTATGAGATCGGCTTCATACGGACTAGTGTAGTGTGGGGAGGGAAGTAAAGATGCGCATGCGCATACGACAGTAGAAATCTGTACCGGGAACCAGAAGGCCAAAAGAGGGCACTGAACAGTTACCTATTTAGGCTGGCTGAATTGACAGTTTTCAGCTGGTGTAGCTGAAAGAAGATGTAGCAGTTATAAAAATAGATGTGAATTGTTACAAATGTCCATATTTTGCGTAAGGGTGTACTTTAGCTATTTCCTATTCACTTTTCATTTTTTTACCCACAGAGTTTTCTACCTTGTTGATGTGTGGGTCCTTTCGCGGCCTGTGGCATAAAAATGAACAATCAGAAAGAAAATCATCGATTTTCCTCTCATCCAAGGAGTGAGTGAACATTTTGTCATCTGTGAAACATGAGTGATTTTAAAAAAAGCGCAACCGCAGCATTCAGAAAAAAATCATTTGACTATACCTTCAGTTGCCATTCTGGCGGGAATCTCCTGCTTACTTTTTACTGACCCAGAGATATGGAGATTTCGCCGTTTGAATCGCTTGGACCAAGGCTTCCACCACAATGTAGTGTGGGAATTGGAAGTAGGGCTGTGCATACGCAACCGGAAGTGGAACGCTGTACAGAGAACCAAAGGGCCTGGGCCCATTACCGTTTTGAGATGCTTGGATACAGGTTTTCGCTCGAGAGCAGTTTGGGGCGCAGTAGAGCGTTGCGCAACAGGAAGTGGAACACTGTGCCAAGAACCAGAGAGACTAGACACATGTGGATCTCACCCAAAGGCACTATACCCGTTTAATCTCACATGCCTCTATTCGCCGATAGTTTTACCTTTAAGGGTGCATGTAGGCTCACTAAATGCGCAACCAATTTGACCGTATCTGCGCTTTCTCTACTATCCTCCGAGTGAAGTATATGCACACTGACGCAATGGCCAGGATACTCTATGACTCTATACACAGACAGCGTTCCATATAGCCCTCACATCAGACCCAAGTAGTAGTAAATTAGTAGTAGAGTAAATTGCCTATTGTTTGTGAGGCGCTCACTTCCGGTTGTGTGGGGCGCTGCCCTCAGCCAATCAGAAGCGAGTATTTTGACCGGGTGCATTATGGGACATATCCAAGATGGCGGCGTCTGCTTTCTGGTTCAAGATGGCGGCACGTATGTTCAAGATGGCGGCACATCCGGTGTCGAAAACTGGCCATTTCGTCGGGATGTGGTCACCTAGTGTTGAAAACTGGACCCTGTATGGGTCCGCTAGACGTTTTGGGGTCTAGGTGGGCCACTAGTGGTCCAATGGAGTCGTATGAGGTATCAAAGTGAAGCATTCGTGAAGGGGCATCTGATGGGCTGGGTGTGAGATTGAAATATCGGCATTCTGCGCATGCGCGGTGGCCCAAGTGTATGAAAATAGACGTTTTGGAGCTAGGGGAGCCACTAATGGTCCAATGAGGTCGAGTGAGGTACCAAAGTGAAGCATTCGTGAAGGGGCATCTAATGGGCTGGGTGTGGGGTTGACGTATCGGCATTCTGCGCATGCGCGGTGGCCAAAGGGTATGACAATAGACGTTTTGGAGCTAGGGGAGCCACTAATGGTCCAATGGGGTCGAGTGAGGTATCAAAGTGAAGCATTCGTGAAGGGGAATCTGATGGGCTGGGTGTGAGATTGAGATATCGGCATTCTGTGCATGCGCGGTGGCCAAAGGGTATGAAAATAGACGTTTTGGAGCTAGGGGAGCCCCTAATGGTCCAATGGAGTCGTATGAGGTATCAAAGTGAAGCATTCGTGAAGGGGCATCTGATGGGCTGGGTGTGGGGTTGAAATATCGGCATTCTGGTGGCCCTCCACAGTTTCGTAGTAATGGCCCCTCTTTAATTTCATAATACAATAGACTGCCCTTGTTCTGCTACATCATAATTCTTCTTGTCTTCTTAATAGCTTATATCTATAATGCCATCCTATTCAGCATTATCAACGCTGCAAACGAGTACGTACAAATCGAGTGCTGGCTTCGTCTACACGCTGATCGGGATCATGGAGTAAAGTTTGTCCTGCCTCAGTTATGCCCCTTGGGTGTGCCTAAAAATCGGGACCCATTTACGGGAAGAAAATCTGACAAAAAACGGGCAGGTTGACACCCACTTTTGTTTGCCTTCTTAAGTTGCGACCGGACCAGGGAACGTGAGTAAGAAGTTTAATTGAAATCGCTCTTACAGATTTTTCTGGAAATTGAGCCGAATTTGACCATTTTTCGATATTTTTAAGGGGTTTTCTAGGAAAAATGAAGCAAGCATGAAGGAGAATGCTCGAGTTTAATTTTTCTATAACATAGCAGTGTTATATCTTAAAATAATAGTTTCATCATGCTCTTTCAGAAAATATATACATATAGGTGATTTGGGTTGAAGGTTTTACGACAACTGGTGGCCGAAAAAAAACATCGGGACCCATTTACGGGAAGAAAATCTGACAAAAAACGGGCAGGTTGACACCCACTTTTGTTTGCCTTCTTAAGCTGCGACCGGACCAGGGAACGTGAGCAAGAAGTTTAATTGAAATCGCTCTTACAGATTTTTCTGGAAATTGAGCCGAATTTGACCATTTTTCGATATTTTTAAGGGGTTTTCTAGGAAAAATGAAGCAAGCATGAAGGAGAATGCTCGAGTTTAATTTTTCTATAACATAGCAGTGTTATATCTTAAAATAATAGTTTCATCATGCTCTTTCAGAAAATATATACATATAGGTGATTTGGGTTGAAGGTTTTACGACAACTGGTGGCCGAAAAACGGACCCAAAGTCTATTCCATGCCGAATGGAAGAATCTCTGGAGTGCACCCTCTGTGCATGCGCGGTGCTCAAAGGGTATGAAAATAGACGTTTTGGAGCTAGGGGAGCCACTAATGATCCAATGAAGTTGTATGAGGTATCAATGTGAAGCATTCGTGAAGGGACATCCAGTCATGGGTGGGTGCATGTAAAATTTTTCCTGAAAAAAAAAACGGAACACGGACTTTATCGAAAATCCGGGAAAATGCCTATATGGGGTATGGGGGTATATAGGTCGCCGGGCTTAACGGAGCTTGCCTATGAATAGAGTTATCTCCCCCTCGTTCCAGGCTGGGTGTATGTAAAATTTTTCCTGAAAAAATACGGAACACGGACTTTATCCTAAATTACGGAAAAATGCCTATATGGGGTATGGGGGGTATTGGACCATCCTGGGAAACCTACTTCTCGACATTTGCGGTATAGGTTGTGGAGTCTCGTTTTCTTAGTCTCGTCAAGACAAACACGATAGGAAGTGTCCCGGAGCGAAACGGTGAAATTTTTGAAAAAAAGTCATCGAGACCCATATAGACCCATATAGGCCCATACTGGGGTATAGGACCGATGTTTGTCCCACTGGGAAACCTACTTCTATAGATTTGCGGTAGGGTTGTTTGGATTTGTTTTCTTAGTCTCGTCAAGACAAACATGATAGGAAGTGTCCCGGAGCGAATCGGTGAAATTTTTGAAAAAGTACCATATAGCCCCATATAGACCCATGTAGTCCCATACTGGGGGTATAGGACCAATGTTTGTCCCACTGGGAAACCCACTTCTAGACATTTGCGGTATGGTTGTTTGGATTTGTTTTCTTAGTCTCGTCATTTAGAACATGATAGGAAGTGTCCCGGCACGAAACGGTGAAATTTTTGAAAAAAGTCACCGAGACCCATATAGACCCATATAGTCCCATACTGGGGGTATAGGACCGATGTTTGTCCCACTGGGAAACCTACTTCTATACATTTGCGGTATGGTTGTTTGGATTTGTTTTTCACGTCTCGTCATTTAGAACACGATGGGAAGGGTCCCAGAGCGAAACGGTGAAATTTTTGGAAAAAGTCACCGAGGCCTGGGTAGGTCCATAGGTCTATACTGCATGGCTATGGGAGTATAGGCCTATACGGGGTGGACGTTTTGGGGTCTAGGTGAGTCCCTAATGGTCCTATGGTGTCGTATGAGGTCTTATTTTGAAGCTCTCGTGGAGGAGCATCCGACTGGACTAATGGTTTGTCCGTGTTCAATAGTCTGCGCATGCGCAGTCTGGCCCGTAGTATAGAAAGCAGGCATTTTGGGGGGTATGTGGGTGTGTGTTTGGGGTAGAGATGCACCGCTATGGGTCCGAATGGGTCGTGGAAGGTGTCAAAGTGAAGCTTGTATGGGGTAGAGTCAGAATGGTGTGTTTTTAAGTGCAAGTCGCGGCAATCTGCGCATGAGCAGTTGGTTGTAGTAAGTAAAGTGGCCATTTTGGGGCAGTGAAGGAAGGTATTTGGGGTCGAGATGGACCATCCTTGGTCCGAATGCGTCCTGGGAGGTGTCATTTTGTAGTTCTCGGGGTGTACATTCCGATTTGAGGGATGTTCGCGTCATCTGTGACGCCATCGGTGACGAGTAGTAGTACGAGTCATCAGTACGAGTAGTAGCGAAAGTGAGCATTTTGGAGCAGTGCAGGAAGGTATTTTGGGTAGAGAGGGGCCATTCTCAGTCCGAATGCGTCGTGGAAGGTGTCATCTTGTAGTTCTCGGGGTGCAAACCCCGATTTGAGGGCTGTCCACAGCATCTGTGACTTCATTGGTGACCTCATCAGTAGGAGTAGTAGCGAAAGTGAGCCTTTTGGGGCAGTGCAAGAAGGTATTTGGTGTAGAGATGGACCATCCGCAGTGCGAATGCGTCATGGGAGGTGTCATGTTGTAGCCCTTGGGGTGTACATACCCATCTGTGTCGTCATTGTAAGAGTAGTAGCGAAGGTGGGCATTTTGTGGAAGTGAAGAAAGGTATTTGGTGTAGAGAGGGACCATCCTTGGTCCCAATGCGTCGTGTTGGGTGTCATCTTGTAGTTCCCGTGGTGGAGACCACGATTTGAGCGATGTTTACGTCATCTATGACGTCATTGGTGACGTCATCAGTACGAATAGTAGCGAAAGTGGGTAATTTGGGGGCAGTGAAGGATGGATTAGTAGTATAAAAGCGCATTTCGAACCCTTTTGACCTTGCGGCGCAATGCACAATGAGTGTATGCGCCTATGTGTGTGTGCGTGCGTGTGTGTGAGGGTGTGTGTGCGTGTGTATGCTTGTGTGGGTGTGCGTGTGTGTATGCAGCATGTGTGTGTATACGTCTGTGTGTAGGTGTGTCTGTCGGCGTGCCATGATACAGACAGATGAGAGGAAGAAAGACCAACACGTTCACAAGTGTTCCTATAGTCCGGAAGTAACCTTTGACCCCTGCGCTGCTCGGAAGTGACGTCATCGTGCGCAGGCGCACACAAACACATACCTGATGCACCCTGTACCCTATAGCACGCACACACATGCATACACACACGCACACACACGCATGCACAGACGCATATACACACGCACGCATATACACACGCATACACACACGCATACACATACACACACGCACACTCACATTGACCAGTGTTTGGCGGTATTACCTGCTTGACCAGTGTTTGGTAGTATAGCCTGTCTGACCTGTGTTTGGTGTTATAGCCCTGTCTGACCAGTGTTTGGAGGTATAGCTCTGTTTGACCATTGTTTGATGGTATAGCCCTGTTTGACCAGTGTTTGGTGGTCTAGCCCTGTTTGACCAATGTTTGGTGGGACCAGTGTTTTGGTGGTATGGCCCTGTTTGACCAGTGTTTGTTGGTATAGCCCTGTTTGACCAGTGTTTGGTGGTATAGCCCTGTTTGATCAGTGTTTGGTAGTCTAGCCCTGTTTGACCAATGTTTGGTGGGACCAGTGTTTGGTGGTATGGCCCTGTTTGACCAGTGTTTGTTGGTATAGCCCTGTTTGACCAGTGTTTGGTGGTATAGCCCTGTTTGACCAGTGTTTGGTGGTATAGCCCTGTTTGACCAGTGTTTGGTGGTATAGCCCTGTTTGACCAGTGTTTGGTGGTATATCTCTGTTTGACCAGCGTTTGGTGGTATAGCCCTATAGCCCTGTTTGACCAGTGTTTGGTGGTATAGCCCTGTTTGACCAGTGTTTGGTGGTATAGCCCTGTTTGTCCAGTGTTTGGTATTATAAGTCCTGTTTGACCAGTGTTTGGTGGTATAGCCCTCTTTGACCAGTGTTTGGTGGTATAGCCCTGTTTGACCAGTGATTGGTGGTATAGCCCTGTTTGACCAGTGTTTGGTGATATAGCCCTGTTTGACCAGTGTTTGGTATTATAAGTCCTGTTTGATCAGTGTTTGGTGGTATAAGTCCTGCTTGACCAGTGTTTAGTGGTATAGTCCTGTTTGACCAGTGTTTGATGGTATAGCCCTCTTTGACCAGTTTTTGGTGGTATAGCCCTGTTTGACCAGTGTTTGGTGGTATAGCCCTGTTTTCCCAGTGTTTGGTATTATAAGTCCTGTTTGACCAGTGTTTGGTGGTATAAGTCCTGTTTGACCAGTGTTTGGTGGTATAACCCTCTTTGACCAGTGTTTGGTGGTATAGCCTTCTTTGACCAGTGTTTGGTGGCATAGCCCTGTTTGACCAGTGTTTGATGGTCTAGTTCGTCATTCGTAATCCAGCCGTCGTCCATTAGAGAATATCCGCGTCCATAATCCAAAGACCTATTCCATATTCCATATAACAGTATTAGCACCAAATTCAAAAAGACAATCATTGTTTACATAAAAATAGGCTTGTTTCCTGCAAGAGAGAAGCGGTCAACACTTTTGAACGGACCAAAGAAGGTGTCTTGCACAACTAGACCCCAAGGGGAACCTGTGTACCAAACTTGAGAAAGATCCATGCAGCAGTTCCTGAGAAATCGCGATAACAAGGTTTCATGGGGAAATCAAAGATGGCTGCCTGGTGACCATATTGGATTTTCGAATCGGACCAGAAAAAGGTATCTTGCACAACTAGACCCCAAGGGGAACCTGTGTGCCAAACTTAAGAAAAGATCCGTGCAGTAGTTCCTGGGAAATCGCAATAACAAAGTTTCATGGGGAAATCCAAGATGGCTGCCTTGTGGCCATATTGGACTTTCGATTCGGACCAAAAAAGGAATCTTGCACAACTAGACCATAAGGGGAACCTGTGTACCAAATCTAAGAAAGATCCATGCAGTACTTCCGGAGAAATGACGATAACAATGTTTCATGGGGAAATCCAAGATGGTCGCCTGTTGGCCATATTGGATTTTCAAATCGGGCCAGGAAAGGTATCTTGTACAACTAGACCCCAAGGGGAACCTGTATACCAAATTTGAGAAAGATCCATGTAGTACTTCCTGAGAAATGACGATAAAGTTTCATAGCGAAATCTAATATGGCTGCCTGGTGAACATTATGGATTCTTGAATCGGACCAAAAAAGGCATCGTACACAACTAGGCCTCAAAGGGAACCTGTGTACCAAATTTGGGAAAGATCCATGCAGTAGTTCCTGAGAAATCGCGATAACAATGTTTCATGAGGAAATCCAAGATGGCTGTTTGGTTGCCATATTGGATTTTCGAATCGAACCAGGAAAGATATCTTACACAACCAGACCCCAAGGGGAGCCTGTGTACCAACTTTGAGAAAGATCCATGCTGTAGTTCCTGAGAAATCGCGATAACAATGTTTCATGGGGAAATCCAAGATGGCTGCCTGATGGCCATATTGGATTTTTGAATCGGACCAAAGAAGGCGTCTTGCACAACTAGACCCCAAGGGAAACCTGTGTTCCAAATTTGAGAAAGATCCATGCAGTAGTTCCTGAGAAATCGCGATAACAAGGCTTCATGAGGAAATCCAAGATGGCTGTTTGGTTGCCATATTGGATTGGCGAATCGGACCAGAAAAGGTATCTTGCACAACTACACCCCAAGGGGGAACCTGGGTACCAAACTTGAGAAAGACCCATGCAGCAGTTCCTGAGAAATCGCGATAACAAGGTTTCATGGGGAAATTCAAGATGGCTGCCTGATGGCCATATTGGATTTTTGAATCGGACCAAAGAAGGCGTCTTGCACAACTAGACCCCAAGGGAAACCTGTGTTCCAAATTTGAGAAAGATCCATGCAGTAGTTCCTGAGAAATCGCGATAACAAGGCTTCATGGGAAATCCAAAATGGCTACCTAATGGCCATATCGGATTTTCGAATCGGACCAGAAAAGGTATCTTGCACAACTACACCCCAAGTGGAACCTGTGTACTAAACTTGAGAAAGATCCATGCAGCAGTTCCTGAGAAATCGCGATAACAAGGTTTCATGGGGAAATCCAAGATGGCTGCCTGGTGGCCATATTGGATTTTTGAATCGGACCAAAGAAGACGTCTTGCACAACTAGACCCCAAGGGGAACCTGTGTGCCAAATTTGAGAAAGATGCATGCAGTAGTTCCTGAGAAATCGCGATAACAAGGCTTCATGGGAAATCCAAAATGGCTACCTGGTGGCCATATCGGATTTTCGAATCGGATCGAAAAAGATATCTTACACAACTAGACCCCACGGGGAACCTGTGTACCAAATTTGAGAAAGATCCATGCAGCAGTTCCTGAGAAATCGCGATAACAAGGTTTCATGGGGAAATCCAATATGGCTGCCTGGTGGCCATATTGGATTTTCGAATCGGACCAAAAAAGGCATCTTGCACAGCTAGACTCCAAGGGGAACCTGTGTACCAACTTTGAGGACGATCCATGCAGGAGTTCCCGAGAAATCGCGATAACAAGGTTTCATGGGGAAATCCAAGATGGCTTCCTGGTGGCCATATTGGATTTGCGAATCGGACCAGAAAAGGGTATCTTGCACAACTAGACCCCAAGGGGAACCTGTGTGCCAAACTTGAGAAAGATCCATGAAGCAGTTCCTGAGAAATCGTGATAACAAGGTTTCATGGGGAAATCCAAGATGGCTGCCTGGTGGCCATATTGGATTTTCGATCCGGACCAAAGAAGGTATCTTGCACAACTAGACCCCAAGGGGAACCTGTGTGCCAAATTTGAGAAAGATCCATGCAGCAGTTCCTGAGAAATCGCGATAACAAGGTTTCATGGGGAAATCCAAGATGGCTGCCTGGTGGCCATATTGGATTCTTGAATCGGACCAGAAAAGGTATTTTGCGGAACTAGACACAAAGGGGAACCTGTGTACAAAATTTGAGAAAGATCCATGCAGTATTTCCTGAGAAATGACGATAAGGTTTCATGGGAAATCCAATATGGCTGCCTGGTGGGCATATTAGATTTTCGAATCGGACCAGAAAAAGGTATCTTGCACAACTAGACCCCAAGGGGAAACTGTGTACCACATTTGAGAAAGATCCATAAAGTAGTTCCTGAGAAATCGCGATAACAAGAATTGTTTACGGACGGACTGACGGGCGGACGACGGACCACGGACGAAAAGCGATTTGAACAAGTTAGCACATTATCATCGCAGGACTTGTAGGGGGAAATGCCCCACTCCACCTAATTATTTTTCTTACCTCTTGAGCTAGGGGGCTTAAACTGAGCACACTACACGATTGGGTCAAGCTCTACCAGAAAATGTAAAACAATCCAAGATGACCCCTTTGATGATGTCACATTGAGGCCATTTTCAAAAACGACATTTTTGGGTAAATTTTTCGGTCAGATTTTTCGAAATTTTGTCTCGTAATTATCTGACCGAAAGGTCCCCCAAATGTAAATGATCTGTATAGAGAACCCACCGATTCATATTCCTCAAACACCAGCTCTACCTCACAGAAATCTATATCATACCCCCCGCAAGCTCGTGCTGATATGGTGACGAAACTCACTGGGTTTTCTAAGAACTCGCGATTTGCGCCATGGTTCAGATAATTTTGAGTGAATTTCACCTCTTCTTTTTAAACCCATGTTACCGAACTGTTGACCGCTTCTCTCTATCAGAAAATCATCTTGGTTTTTTTTTTTAAATTTTTTTTTCATTTGATTTTTAAATTCATAACTGTTGTATGAAAAAGCTCCTTCGATTATTGACGCGGAAATTCTTTTGTGGACGACGGTTGAATATTGAATGTCGGATCTGTTGCTTTGAATGTTGTCTAGCGAGCACATTGAGCACACCCTGCATACCAAACGGCTGTTCCAACTTCCGCCGGAGGGTGAACTTCCGCCGGAGGGAAGGGCGTGAAAAATGGTAGGACAACATGTTGGTTTTGACGTTGATATGTCAGAACCATACCCTATCGACAATATCAAATTGTCTCGATCGTTAGATGGTACGTTTATTTAACTAGCTGACGTGTTTTTGGGAACGGGATAATTCTAAATAGACAATTACATCCATTAGAAGCTGAATCTAGAAACCTTTCTTAGAAAAACTACATCAAATTTGCATTTTATCTAATTAATCAAGAATATACCTACGATCGTTATGTAAAACGAGGTTGCCTTTTTATGGCAAGATGATATTTATATGTGAAAAGGAAGAATTTCGATGATTTTAAGACGCATGAATATGACCTGTGTGGAAGTGGTGATACAACATACGGCGGAGTGAGATCTGACTAGCGCCGGAGTCAATAATAATATGATACAATTACTGCCAGAGTACCACTGCCTCTTCTTGACCGATGTAAATGAATGTACCGTCCTCACTCAATATTGAATCCATCTAACAAATCAAAAAGATACTATTTTAAAGCAAAATCCACTGAGTTAAACACACCATTTACACTGCGAAAAATATTGTGTTGTTTTAACACAATTTTGTGCTAAAATGGCTTCAAAACAAAATGTTTTGTTGTGAAATCAACATGGTTTTGTGTTAAACTTAATGGGATCCAGACAAAACCTCCAGGGGACATGGTTTTCTCATTGATTCACAAGCTCAATTAGAGAATTTTTTACTTGCAATTATGGACATGAGAAAATAAGACCAAGAACGACTCTCAACTCTTAATAAAACGAGCGCCAGTAGTCTATATGTAAAAAGTGATTCGAAACTCCCCCACTGTATTTCTTTTATTGTTAAAATAGCATAGAAAATAATATGTGATGGAGGTTTTGTCCGGTGGGGGTTATGTCCGGTGGGGATTTTGTCCTGGGGGGTTTCATCCGTGGGTTTTATTCCGCGGGGGGTTTTGTCCTACACCCAAACTTAATATATCAACACAAAATTTGTGTTATTTTCAACACAATTCTGGTGCTAAAATGGCTTCAACACAATTTTGCCGCAGTGTATGGTCTGAGATCTAAATCTGGCTTGAACCACAATCTTTAGGCCCAATAAAAGGACGTTCCTCACCCTGAGAAATCATCGACAGAATTTTGCATGGAAATATACAAATTCATTTCGAGAAAAAAAATTACTAAGTCATCGAACTCACCTTCAAGCTCGCGACGTCACCTATGGGGCGTTTTTGTCTAATTTGTAAAAAAAATGATGAAATTTAATCAATGGGTGTTGCTCATGTTCACGTGGTCTTTGTCTTTCAGACTGGACCATTTCCATCTGAATTTAATGATATTGTGCTTATAGAATTGTCGAACTATTAAAGCCTATAGCTAATTAATCCCATCCAATAATGGGGTCACCGAACTCGTTTGACTTCTAACATCGTTCGACGCAAATTTCCTCTAAAAGTGGCCGGAAAACATTTGACGTTGCTATGGCGTGTGCTGTTAGCAGCGTGATCAAAGCGAGACTACCTAATGCAACTTCATTTGACATTCGCGCCATAAATACATGCGCGACGTTGTGGGCATCAGCAAAGGTGAGGAACTTCTTTAAACTAAATCCACGGAGTTGAACACACAACTCCTCGTCATTTATGGTATGAGGTATAAATCTCGCTTGAATCACAGTAGTTGGGTTCGCATCACTGCTTTGATCTTCATCATAGTGTAACGCTAACCTAGTGAGTTGCCACCTATCTTTATTACCTAATTTTTCTATAAATCGTGTAGTTTAAACAACTCAATAAACTCAGAAATTGTTATCTATTACGGTACTTCATGTTCAGAAACGCTTAATGGTGCTCTAAATAAATTCTCTCAAAAGTTTTTGAGGGTTATCCGATACCTAGACTGTATCTGACGGATACACATTCGCAACATTCTCACGGCGTCAGATTGTATACCTCTATACTGTCAGAAATATCGCTGTTTCACCGACAGTTTAGGGGGTTACAAACTCTGACACAGGGGAAAATGATTCGCCATACAGATCGGAAAATTACATTGCTGACGAGAACACCTAGGCCAATACACGAGTTGGCACGATGGAGCGTAAATGTCGATGATAGAATTAGTGATGATCATGGCTATGTCTGCAAGGTTAACATATAGTAAAGTGGCCTGATCGTGTACATAGACAAACGCAATTAGAGATTAGATCCTCCGGCGGTAATCATATCTTCGAGACATGCTCCTCCGGCGGTATTTGTACCATATACGAACATGCATGAGCTAGAAAAACTAACATTGACCGAAGTAGATTGAACTATTTGAAACTACAAGATATCGGCCTGCTGTTAAGGAACTACTCTTCATATATCTATAACTTATTTGGCGGATGATACACAAATAGATGACTTTTTAAGCATCTAATCACTGTTATGTTGCAATATAGCTCTTAATGTCAGATAAAATGGATTGTAATTAAAGAATAATACAAGGACAAGTTGAAAATTTCACACGAATTGCTAACACGTTCCTTTGAGAACATTTGTCATTAAATTCTCGAGTATTAAATAAGTGAAAACTACCAAAAAAATGAAAAATCTGAACTTACTTAGCTTCTCAAATTTGTAATTTCCCTCCGGCGGAAGTTGGAGCAGCCGTTTGGTATGCAGGGTGTGTTGAGGCCAGTGAGGTGAGTACGACTGGGAGACGGCTGCCCCTCCAGCTGAGGCATTCAGACCATCGCGTATTCCAGTTTTATTCTCTTGTCTTCTCAGTCGATTATGTTCTCACAGTCGATTATGTTCTCACAGTCACAAGTGACGCGTGAGTTTTGTTGTGCATTTGCAAGGGTCTATCTTAATGTCGTAATACTTGCAGTTTTACTGCGTGGTTTAGATACATTTCAAACACATTACCGTAACTCGCTACAAGGGCACGTAAATCAGTTATGTAAACGATGTTCGCTCGGTAGATAAAGCGACCTCTTGTGATGGAAACGATATCTATATTGTGGATGAGATACCTGTCTCCATCTCCTTGAACGTTGCCATATCCTCTTGGATCCACATTTGTGGATATAAGTTTTGAGCACCAACACAAGAACAGGCGCTTTCACTGACAGCAGGCGTGTATGTCTTCAACTAAAGTATCATCTACCCAACATTCCTTATGATTGGAAGTCACGTGACCTACCTCAGCCGTTTCAACGTCGGATGACCTCCGAGAGGTGGAAATGAGCCCTTGTAGTTAGGTTTGTGGGGAATATACTATGCAAGTAGGAAGAATGCTCGGTACCCAAAGAATTGTAAAGCATGCAGTGTTGGTCTGTTTCTTTAATAAGTATAGATACAGCGAAATTATTGTGGACATTAATGGACCATATGCTATATAATTAGTGGACTACATAATGTAGAGTGGCGGCTTTTTTTGATTAATATTTTCTGGGACGATGCTGTTATCAACCATTTATAGAGTGAAAAAGACAAATATGTTTGACTGATGATCAAAGTCTCATTTTAACTTCATCTAGATTATATATAATTCAAGTAATCACGTCCCAATGTCCACAGATGTGGACAAACTAAGAGACCAAACCTGGAGGCGTTCAAATTTTGCATGACATTGTGAACCCAAAACTAAGCACATAAGAAATACATAGTTTTTTCTTGTGTCAGTTTCTCAATTCCAGAGAGAAAGAGACAAGCATACTTGGCAGATGGTTATTTTCACTTGGTCTGGGTTAAGCCCCTATCTGTACTCGAAGTCATGATGCCCAAATGTCAACACATGTGGACAAACTAAAGAGACCAAACCGGGAAGCGTTCAAATTTTGCCTGAAGATTTTATTTCATTGCTAACCCCAAAACTAAGCGCACACAAAAATGGACATTTTTGATGCGTCCATTTAGTCCCGGGATATGTCAGGGATACAGTATGGCGGATATATACAGCGAAGGATGACATAACGTAACGCGGGTTAGGCATCCGAACTCACTATTTTGTTGCTTTTGTTGTTGTCTCCAACATTTGGATGAGGCAAATTCCATTATTTGATTTAGATAATTCCTGTCCAGAGTCTACTTCTCAGGGATTCCCCACCTGCACTCATATATCCATCACTATTACGCAACCAAAGTTATGTTGTGTCTATATTCTGGGTTATCACTTTGTTTCATGTGCAGTCATTTAGATACCTGGCAGCCTTTGACTTATCTTATGTACATATTCTCACTAGGTCCGCCACAACCTGTGTAAACACGGTAATCTGCTCAAGGAATATAATCAGTTTATTGTCAATGTGTGTAATTCTAATAGTACAGGGGCCCCAATTGTGTGTGTTGGGAATGGAGAGGGGGGGGGGGCGTCAACTTCACGCTTACCAGAACTACATGACGTGTTTGTAATCATCACATCAGCCACAAACGGTAAACTATTATGTAATTTTATTGATGCAGCTCGGTTTCACAGAAAGCCATAATCATCCGATCGGTGCGACCACCGATAGGTGGACGTCCATGGCTCTGTACAAAACAATTCAAATTTTCAAAAGTCGACAAATAGAAATACGAAGGTGCGCATCTGAAAACCCCTCGGCTCTGGGCGCCAGCCATTCATAATTTATTCAATTTGAACCAAGGTGTCAGGAACACCAAGCTGTCAAATGACAAATATACAGATTATCAAAAATGTTAGAATTAGAAATGGCCCGTAAGGTTTCCATTTAATCACAGAAACCAGTATTCATTACATAAGTCTCTTGATGCATCGATGATGTATACCAAATTTTACTTCGAGCATTTGAACGGTATCAGAGATAAACAGCATTAATGATGTCGCATAAATTAAAGATGGCCACCCATCCTTCCCGCCACTCAGAGGGGCTGATATGGTTATTCATGCATGCAAGTCTCTTCATACATCGATGCTGTATACCAAGTTTCGTATAGAACAAATATAATTAAATTGTATCAGAGATATACATCATTAAAGATTTTGCATAAATTAAAGATGGCCGCCAAGTTTTCCAACCAATCGGGTCCAGATTCATTCGGATTTTGGGTCACGAGTATATGGATGTACACTGCAAGTTTGGTGTGCCTAGGTTAAGTCGTTCTAACGATATCTTGGTAATGAGAAAGCTATGATGGTCTCGCATAAATTAAAGATAAATCTAGCCGCCAAAGTTTCCAGCCAATCGGGTCCAGATTCGATAGGGTTCTGGTTCACGAGCATATCGGCGTGCACTGCAAGTTTGGTGTACCTAGGGTGAGCCGTTCTAAAGATATCTGGGTAATGAGAAAGGTGTGATGGACGGACGGACGGATATGACGACAACACTATCCTTCGGCCAAATTTTGGCCGAGGGGTAAAAAATCGAAACAATGCTGACGATTATATGAATTACATAACTGAGAAATCTTTGAAATGAAACTAATTGCCATCCATTCATACATACCTCTAATTTTGGGAGCTGATGTGTAAGTGAATTGCGGTAATTCGATATATATGGGGTACCGGTATCTAGTGATCAAGAGGGTCAATGCGACAGTCCGAATCATAAGGGGAACAAGACGGGTATATGATGAATACAAGAAATCTGATGACCGGTCGCATTTGTCATGTTTGTAAAAGAAAATTCAGTCGCGTATCATCGGCTTATTGCCGATGTGTTGACCGAATAACCCCAGTCAAATCATACCACGATACTACATTTGTTAGTACACACATAGCTCAAAAAGTTCTGTTTCAACAGAATATTGAGCAAATCATTCAATTATTTCTGCATAAAGGCATGGTAATGTACCCCCTCTACTCCCTACTTACTTTCCCTGATCCCACAGCTATCCTGATGCGTACTCACGGTCTTCCGACCTCCAAAAATCTGATAAGATGAGCATTTGAATTTGAGAGAGAAGGATGGTCACTTTCTGTAACCTCATAGCTATCCCAGCGAAGTTTCACAACAAAAGAAACAGATCGCTTGTAAAATTATAAGACGGAAGTGTGTAATCTAAGTTCCTCTACAGGGGATGGATAGGACTTCTTCCATTTAAAGTTATTGGCGATCTGTGCTATCCTGAAGGATATTTTCACAAACTTCTAATCCCCCCAAAAATTGGTTCCAGTAGGTGTTAGATGCGGCTTATTTTAATCTGTAATCTACAATCAATGAGCTCCACAACAATTCAAAACATGTGTTGTACAGGCTAGACAGTAACATTATAATAAGTAACATTATAATAAGGGCTGATTAACTATGGCATATGTGTTATGCCTCTTAAACAACCAGATGTGTATAATATCTGGGAGCTTTTGAACTGTAGCTTTGAACTTTGGAGGTGGAGCTTGGGGGGACTGGAGCTTGAAACTTCGGAGGGGAAGCTTGGGGAACTGGAGCTTGGAACTACGGAGCTGGAACTTGGAACTTGGGAACTTGGAACTAGGGAACTTGGGAAAGTTGAAACTTGAACTAGGGTGTCCCACTATTTTCCCCATACTGCGGTGAAAATATTAACCAAGTCCTTCTAAATATTAATTTTTCATTTCATATTTCTTGTTTTGTCTTGTTTTTTTTCGGCTGTATTGTTTGACATTGCTGCATTTGGGGTTCTAATATTAACTTCCTCGCATCGACAATGACATGTGAGTGAATTTCAAGGCCATTATTGAGAAGAAATCGTTAAATTGCTGACAAGGGGTGGGAAAGGTTAATTAATCGGATTGTCGGGTATAAACGCGCTGCTTCCCTTAATACCATGCCAGAAGAGTGATACGTCTATAACAACGTCTTGGCGAAGTATAGCAGGTACATTCAAGTGTTTGTAAATTTTGTAACACAGAGAAGATTGGTGACGAATTTCACTTCAAGTTAGAATGTCGTGGTCTATGTAATTTCGTATTAAGTAGATACCCAAGTATTATTTTACATATATATCACCAAGTTGAATGTTTCCATTATTCTTAATGTTTGGAAATTTTGTTACAGTATGTAGAACTCCTAGGCTCGGAAAACTGAAGACAATGCCGATAAGCCTGTTTCACAAGCCTGGAGTTCGGCAAATTAACAAACCTATACACCAGTATTCCAGTTAACTTTCACTTGTAGTACTATGGGAATTCTGCCCAATTCTGCCCGGACAGCAGCATTACATGCCTTTTTGTTCACCCCAATAGCAAACTTGCAAAAACGCTTTCAATTGGGGAACATTCTTGAATATCTCAACAGCCCAAATTTCGGAATTATATGAAAGAATTGGTTTGACCATGATATCAAAAATCTTTGTGTACATGTAGTGATGTATAACTATCAGGCCTGGTACATCAAAGCCTATAAGAGAGCAGATTACCGCCGTAAAACCGATGATAGCTTATCCAGCTGCTCTCAATGCAAGGCAAACACGAGCAGGATTTAAACACATGTGTTTACACTTCACTGTTATCATGTCAAAGCTCTTGATTAATATGCGGTCTAGAAACGCACATTTGATTGGACAATCTAGCCCTCGGGCTGAATAATCTAGTCCTCGGACTAAATCATTTAGTCCGCGGGTTGAATCATTTAGTCCGCGGGTTGAATCATTCAGTCCGAGGGTTAAATATTTAAGCCCGAGGGCTAAATCGTTCAGTCCGAGAGCTAGATATATATAACCCGGGGTTTAGGAAATCTATCACAATTGGTCAATTTAGCCCTAAGTGAAACGAATTAGACCTAGGGTTGAATGCATTTAGTCCGAGGGCTAAATCATCTAGTCCGCGGGTTAAATGCATTTAGTCCGAGGGCTAAATCATCTAGTCCGCGGGTTAAATCATGAGTCCGGGGATTGGATGTAATCAACCCGAGGGTTAAATTGTTTAGTCCGAGAACTAAAGAACTGTAACCCGGGGTTTAGAAAATGTATTACGATTGGTGGATTTAGCCCTAGGATTAAATCGATTTAGCCCCAGGATTAAATCGAATTAGTCCGAGGGCTATTTGTGGAATTTTGTCCACCAGCGCCAACCATAGACGGCTGCCCCTCCAGCTAAGGCATTCAGACTATCGCGTATTCCAGTTTTCTTCTCTTGTCTTCTCAGTCGATTATGTTCTCGCAGTCACAAAGACGCGTGAGTTTTGTTGTGCATTTGCAAGGGTCTATCTTAATGTCGCAATACTTGCAGTTTTACTGCGTGGTATAGATACATTTCAAACACATTACCGTAACTCGCTACGGCACGTAAATCAGTTATGTAAACGATGTTCGCTCGGTAGATAAAGCGACCTCTTGTGATGGAAACGATATCTATATTGTAGATGCGATACCTGTCTCCATCTCCTTGAACGTTGCCATATCCTCTCGGATCCACATTTGTGGATATAATTTTTAAGCACCAACACAAGAACAGGCGCTTTCACTGACAGCAGGCGTGTATGTCCTCAACTAAAGTATCATCTACCCAACATTCCTTATGATTGGAAGTCACGTGACCTACCCCAGCCGTTTCAACATCGGACGACCTACGAGAGGTGGAAATGAGCCCTTGTAGTTAGGTTTGTGGGAAATATACTATGCAAGTAGGAAGAATGCTCGGTACCCAAAGAATTGTAAAGCATGCAGTGTTGGTCTGTTTCTTTAATAAGTATAGATACAGCGAAATTATTGTGGACATTAATGGACCATATGCTATATAATTAGTGGACTACATACACTCTCAATTACATGTTTAGGGTTAGAACACTAAAAGCGAGGTTGTGTTTGAGCACACGTTCCGGCCTAATCGCGTTTAGGCTGTGAACACATGGAGTTTAGGTTATAAACGCATAGACGTTTAGGATTTAAACCGATGTGTTTAGATTTAAAAGACCTATGTGTTTATAACCTAAACGTCTATGCGTTTATAACCTAAACTCCATGTGTTCACAGCCTAAACGCGATTAGGCCGGAACGTGTGCTCAAACAGAACCTCGCTTTTAGTGTTCTAACGCTAAACATGTAATTGAGAGTGTAATGTAGAGTGGCGGCCTTTTTTCGATTAATATTTTCTGGGATGATGCTGTTATCAACCATTTATAGAGTGAAAAAGACAAATATGTTTGACTGATGATCAAAGTCTCATTTTAACTTATATATAATTCAAGTAATCACGTCCCAATGTCCACAGATGTGGACAAACAAAGAGACCAAACCTGGAGGCGTTCAAATTTTGCATGACATTGTGAACCCAAAACTAAGCACATAAGAAAAATATAGTTTTTTCTTGTGTCAGTTTCTCAATTCCAGAGAGAAAGAGACAAGCATACTTGGCAGATGGTTATTTTCACTTGGTCTGGGTTAAGCCCCTATCTGTACTCGAAGTCATGATGCCCAAATGTCAACACATGTGGACAAACTAAAGAGACCAAACCGGGAAGCGTTCAAATTTTGCCTGAAGATTTTATTTCATTGCTAACCCCAAAACTAAGCGCACACAAAAATGGACATTTTTGATGCGTCCATTTAGTCCCGGGGTATGTCAGGGATACAGTATGGCGGATATATACAGCGAAGGATGACATAACGTGACGCGGGTTAGGCATCCGAACTCACTATTTTGTTGCTTTTGTTGTTGTCTCCAACATAAGTTTAGTTATCTAGTTAAAGCGGGATTACTCCAACTAACCACCCGCCGGATGGAAACTGCTGATTTTTTCTCGCTCTGTTCAATATCAGTCTTACCGCGTGTCCACAAAAGATATAATTCTTGTCCATTTGAGATAATAATACTTTTTTGTCTATATAATGTGTTGAATCGATGAACAATTTAGTAATGAATTTCTGCAGTGCCCTGCATCCTGTGACGTATATGTATGCCGTACATTCGTGACTACATTGTCCACTACCCTCACAAGCAAAACAAGTTCACTTTTCTTAATCTGACGGACTGATTTCTGAAGGTTGTTTTCCTATACTGCTGCATGAGGGCCACTGACTTTGGTGAGCACCTACTCGACTTCGGTAATTAAATCTGGTGTTCCGTGTCTGGCTATGCATTCTATGCATTATTGACCCTTCGTTTTTGTATTCGTAAACTTATCCAACTGAGTACCTGTTTGATTTCACTGAGGCATTTCAATACTTTGAAAATATGCCAGAACAGGTTCTCATTTGCCCGACTTTTGAACCGGTAAGGAGGTGTTCGCTTTAGATGGATATTTTCCCCTTCAGAGTCGCTCTCTGTTGCTCTATTGTCTCGCTCCGAGCCGGCCGGTAAATTGTGACGTAATGCTCAGGTATTCCCCAACCCTTTGTCAGACAGGCGAGGCCAGTTTAATGGAAAATGCTGGTTCATATTCTCGTACGGTTAAACCATTAGTACTTTCATGAACGACCCAGATATTTACGAGCAATAATCAGTTACATTAATATAAACCGACTGGAAAACTGGAAAAATCACTGCCAAAAGTTCAGCGAACAATAATTAAGGAAGTAACTGCAAAAAAAAACTAAAAAAAACGAAACATATTGGCACATGCATTATCACTTGGGAAAGCAAGCGTCACCACTTGTTGGGGGTCATTTCCTTAATAAAGGCCTTGATATAAGACAAGTTTAACCTTATAACTTTTCAATTCATAGTTACAACTTTCCGCTGCCCTAAGACGAAATTATATATGTGTAACAATTAATTGTTTGCTCTGCTGGATCGTCAGAATATTCAAATACTGAACAAGTGGTCTGACTTTGTGTGTGGAGTTGTTTGTGTGCAATTCTATTCACGAATTATAATAAAATTAGGGATTATGTGCGTTAGGGGTTCGCTCTCTTTATTTCACGTCATTATTGCACTTTAAAGTCCAGAATGAAGATGGGAGAAAAAAGGAAAAAATGAAAAAAAAAAAAAGAAAAAAAAATCGGGGATTTGGGGATTCGAACCAAAATGCTGGTTTTCTTTTAATCTGTAGTCCGACACTGTAACCATTCGGCCAAGCAGCTGTTACAATTATCAACTTGAGGAATCATGTGCCGATTGGCGGTGAACTACACCATTTCAGAGCATTACAAGCGTTTTGACATATTTCAATATTATGAAAATATGACACCTTTAACCAAAACGATTCTTCAGTCTCGTTTTGCATCAAACCTACCGCTTTTCGATATGTAAGACTCGTTTTGGTTAAAGGTGTCATATTTTATATATGAAGGAAATTCCCTTCACGAATATCGCCAAAAATTGCAAAAACAAACAAATGCTTATTTTCTAATACTCGTAATATTTTTTTGACAAATCTCTTCTCGGTGAAAATTGAGAATATGAAAATTCAGTATTTTCTCTCTCAAGCTAATAACTTTTAAAGTAAACGAGAGGAAATTATATTTTCGATGTATAAACGCAACAAACTAAGGAAAAAAATACGGTCAAACCGAACACCTCTTTTCCTCCATGTTGTAGCCATTTCGGTCGACTGTGGTGCCGATTGGTCTTCGACGTCTGCTCGAGATCTCTCGTCAAAGAGTTCATTTTGATCGCCGTCATCTTTTTCGAAGATGCTGAAAAGAACCCGTTGTTCTTGGATATTGTATCGGTAATGTAATCATTCGCCAACTCGTGGTTACGGTCAGTGATGCCATGCGTGTAAAAACAGTGGGATCCTTTGTGGTTACTTGCTATGTTTTACGGTCCGTGTAACCTTGCACAATTCAATTTTCGTTTTTTGTTTTTGGTTTCTCAAAATCAAAAATGGAAATTTGACCGTCAATTTTCAATTTTCGTTTTTCGTTTTCTCAGAATCAAAAATTGAAATTTGACATTCAATTTTCAATTTTCGTTTTTCGTTTTACTTCGCGCAAAAATGAAAATCAAATATTGAAAATTGCATTGACTTGTCCGTTTTTTGTTTTTTGATTTTAACTTTGGCGCATCAATGTTAACTGCGCACACGCAAGGCTTATGATGTCACTTTCGGTCCGCGGAGTAGTATGGAAAGCGCAAATCGGATTGTTTATGCAGGTGTGGAGCACAATATGGAAAGCCAGTAGGGGGAAAGATATGGGAGTGTCACCACACGATAGACCCCTGGAGCCAGGCATCCGAGTTAGATTATAATGGGCCAACTGCACATGTCCAGAAGTGAGTAGGCATTCGTGCAGTATGTGTGAAGCATTATATGGAGAACAACAGGGTTGATACACATATGAGTTTCATTAAAGTAGGGTAAAATACTACATACGTGGGTACCCTAATAACCCCAAATGGAACTTCCCGCGTCGATGCGTTGAAGCTTTTGACACCCGCACTTAAAGCTTTGAAGCGTTTTTGACGCTGAACGTTGACGGGCATGGGAACGCTCTAACGATCCAGGTCCCAAAAATAGAGACCGAAGATTGGACCTGAAGCGTTGAAGCAGTCTGGCATCAAACGTGACGTTTGTGTGCTTGTTTGAAATGGTGGTTTATGGAACGCTGGCAATA
Source organism: Hanleya hanleyi (assembly GCA_036873755.1). Classification (NCBI taxonomy): domain Eukaryota; kingdom Metazoa; phylum Mollusca; class Polyplacophora; order Lepidopleurida; family Hanleyidae; genus Hanleya; species Hanleya hanleyi. The sequence goes on from JAVTVY010018664.1 coordinate 57,999, forward strand.
TTCGGATTTCGCGGCCCATTACCGTGATGCTTACTCTTATTGGTATTAAATCTTTGTTGGTATCTTTTTGAATACTATATTTCAAATCAATAACAAATAGCGGTTGTGTGCATGAGTGCTGTTCGCTTTTGTAGCACTCTGAACATCTATTTTTAGAAATGACTGCGTCTTGATTGGCTCAGGTCTCAATGCCAATAACCAATGACAACTGCGGGATGCCACCTATCCAGACCTGTCTGGTGCATCTTCACAAGTCCAGGTAAATCGTGAATCCTCTCACAGGGTTTACCCGGACATTTTTTGGTGATTCGAGTGAGTTTTTGTGTCCTTGCCTCAATCTCGAACATTTCATTCCCCGAGGTTATTTTGAATTAGCATGTCGGTATCCCAAGCCGGCGGTTTTTGCTTTGACTCTCGATGACGATTCAGCCGGACATCAAAGTTATGCCAGCGATGTCACATCTCAAACATTGCAGCTAGTGATTTGGCGTAATGACCTCGCTGAGCCTGTTCAATATTTGGTTTGATTTAGAGGATACCCCTCGGTCTTTGTTTTATCCAGAACTACCGTGGGCAACTAACCAAGGCAATGCATAGATACCTAATCGATCAATACACTGGCTCCGGAGGATGGCCTGGTGGGCCACATGCCTCTCACGCTCCACACCTCTTATACCACACGATTTGCGTTTTCTATTCTACTCGTCATACCGGAAGTGACACCATAACCCGTCCACGTGCGAACTTAACATTGATACGTCAAAGTTAAAATCAAAAAACAAAAAACGGACAAGTCGAGGCAATTTTCAATATTTGGTTTTCATTTTTGCGTCAAGCAAAACGAAAATTGAAAATTGACTGTCAAATATCAATTTTCGTTTTTTGTTTTTGTAATCCCAGAATCAAAAATTGAAAACTGACGGTCAAATTTCAATTTTTGATTTTAAGATCACAAAAACAAAAAACGAAAATTGAAAATTGACGGTGAAATTTCAATTTTTTATTTTGAGATTACAGAAACAAAAAAACGAAAATTGAAAATTGACGGTCAAATTTCAATTTTTTATTTTGAGAAACCAAAAACGAAAAACGAAAATTGAACTGTGCAAGGTTACACGGACCTTTTACAACATCACTAAATGGTATCTTAATTGTGAGGCAGGATTTGTTCCCCTGTATTTCTATGTATTGCAGACAAAGGAGCCTGTGAATGAGAGGAAGGCATGCACTTTACATCTTTCTTAAACAAAATAATATTCACGTCTGCAGTAAATCTGTCAGCTGTGAATCAAGAACGATTCCGCTCCCCTTTTAACCCGGATTAGGAGCGTGTGAACATCATGTGATATGAGACCTCCGTGTGTTCCGATCGAAGCGCACTGAGATACAAATACTCCAGAAACAATGAGTTTTGTTGTTTGTTTGTTTGTTTGTTTTTTTTTTTTTGGCATATCGAAGGCGAACACTTGGTATTAATTTTGTGAGCAATCAGTCATCATCAAACTGGAACATAGTGTGCGTAAACTGTTGACTACTTCAGTATGTGGTATGATTCCCTCAGAGTGTTCATTTGATTGACAACAACCAAAGATGAAACAACACCCAGCTCATCGATGGAGCTTGTTCACTCATTTTGATCTCCCATGAAGTCGATTGGGCAGCCACTCCTACGCAGATGACCGAATGCACAACGGACCAGTGTCAGGAAATCCTGTCAACTTTTCAGACTACAGCTATTTTAGCTTCACTAGGCAAACCGCGAGCTCTTTATCGGGCAAGACATGGAGCTCTGGAGTAAAATAATTTCAGCTTATTATTTTGATCGCCATTCACGTCTATTCTCGCTTTGAGGAAGTTAAAGACGCTATTTGACAAAATAAGACTTTTTGAAGAAAAAAAAAACTCTTATGTCCTTGACGTGTACAATTCGTGAACTGTTCTCTTGCCAATATGGCGTTATTAAAATGAGAAAATATAATCAAATAAGTCACAGTTTAAATATGCAAAACTTGTAATATTTATTCATTCCTACATGTACAAGTTTATGTATGCGATGAACAATATATGCAAATGTGATCGAAAATTATATTCCTTAACTACATGCCGTATATGGAATGGAAATTGGGCTACCCAAGCTTATGTATGCGATGAACAATATATGCAAATGTGATCGAAAATTATATTCCTTAACTACATGCCGTATATGGAATGGAAATTGGGCTACCCATGCTTATGTATGCGATGAACAATATATGCAAATGTGATCGAAAATTATATTCCTTAACTACATGCCGTATATGGAATGGAAATTGGGCTACCCAAGCTTATGTATGCGATGAACAATATATGCAAATGTGATCGAAAATTATATTCCTTAACTACATGCCGTATATGGAATGGAAATTGGGCTACCCAAGCTTATGTATGCGATGAACAATATATGCAAATGTGATCGAAAATTATATTCCTTAACTACATGCCGTATATGGAATGGAAATTGGGCTATACCCAAGCTTATATATGCGATGAACAATATAGGCAAATGTGATCGAAAATTATATTCCTTAACTACATGTCGTATATGGAATGGAAATTGGGCTACCCAAGCTTATGTATGCGATGAACAATATATGCAAATGTGATCGAAAATTATATTCCTTAACTACATGCCGTATATGGAATGGAAATTGGGCTACCCATTTCATACATTTCATACATATATATACATATGTAATAAAGAATTGTATAGGAATAGGTGTATGGAGTGGGGAAGGGGTGGTTGAGGAGGATGGGTGGAGTAGGAGGGTGGAGGATGAGGAAGGGTGGAGGATGAGGCGGGAAAAAGGAGAGCTGGTGCACATGTCGCAAAAATGAATGTCGTTTGGCAAATATGTAGATGTGTAGATCCAAAAATATCCAAATTATTATCAAGTAATATCAAACTAGTTCACTTTAGTTATCCGAAATAATTTATAGAGATTGTTATAAATTTACATTTTATTGTGACTTGCTGATGGATCATGGCGTGGTGAATGCGAGTTGTTAAATACTACCACATCCACCGTTACCACTGAATCCATCACCAAGTCACTGCTACAGTCATCAGATCTGCCAGACAACATTTCCAACATGCACCAGTCAACTAACACCCAACATACAATCACTCACCCGACACACAATCAAGATGTGTCAAGATGAAGGAGGGACACTGGGTGTGGTTTGGCAAATATATATATTTGTAGTACCAAAAATGTCCTAAATTATTAGATAATATAAAATTTGTTCACTTAGTTATCCAAAAATATTCTGCTATAAATTTAGATTTTCTTGTGACTTGATGGTGGATCATGGCGTGGTGAATGCCAGTGATTAAACACGACAACATCCACCATTACCACTGAATCCATCATCACGTCACTGCTACATTCATTATATCTGCCGAACAACATTTCCCACATCCACCAATCGACCAACATCCACCATACAACATTCAACCAACGCCCATCCATCACACACCCGATACAAAACCAGGATGAAGGCAAGTTGAATTAATATTGAATGAACGCTCTATCCAGTGTTTCTAATTTAGGTCTTTGTTTTGGTTCGCTATACAACAGGTTGGTCATCAATTTGACCAGTTTTTCACTATTAGCGAAGTCATCCCCACTGAAACAAGCATTCAGTTGCTTTGGAGACGGTGTGGCTCCACGGAAAGGTAGAAGGACCCTGCTGAAGCAGAAGTACATCAATGAACCGAGAGCCCAGAGGTCGGCTTTCTCCGCATCGTAGGGTTGTTTGCGAAGGACCTCTGGGGCACAGCAGTTCGGTTCAAGATCATACTGTTCAACATTTTTGTTTATTTCCGTGGCGTAGGTGAATTTACCTAGCTTGACTTGCCAGAAATCACCAGTGACGAAGATGGCCCCAGGATGGATATTCAGATGGGCCCATCCCACCTGATGTAACCAAACCACCGCTGCCAAAATCTGTTTGGCAACGGTGATTTGCGCGTAGTACCCAAATTCGTCAGGGTGACGTCTGACGTTGCCCAACAGCTCTCCAAGAGGCATGTTGGGCAAAACTAGATAAATTTTATCCCGTGAAGAGTACCACTCTTGCACGGAAACGAGACTTCGTTGCTTTGCAGCGCCCAAGTCTTTAAGTGTCCGCAACTTTCTCAACTTTTTTAGAAACGGGGTTCGTATATCTGCGGTAGCTCTGGAGCTGAGACACTGGACGTATTTGTCCACTTTTTCGCTATCATACACCACCGTGTATGTCATAACGCCTGAAGCCTGGGTACAGATTGTGATTGTTGCAGCATTAGGTTGTGCAACTTCCTCGTCAAATTTGAGCCAACTGTACCGACTGAACAAGGGCTTTAAGAGGCCGATGAGCACTGAAATTAGAACATAGAAGAAGTCTTCAAATAGGTGATCGCCACAACAAAGCATGCATATATACAATCTGCGTTTTCTAGATGTTTCACTCTATACTGGAGTTTAAACTGTTCATCAACAATTGCAAAATAAAAGTATGCAAGGAACAAGAAATAGCATACATATCAGATCTCATCTAATTCGCCTCGGAACGTCCAGTTTCATCCATCCGAGCCAAGTCGCAGACCCACCCCACATCGGTTTAGCCCTATACACGCATCTAATACTAGGTCTGTACTAACCGTTCCAATTTAGAAACATCCAGATGTGGACGATCTTTAATCTAATCCAGTCTAGACCAGCTCCAGTTCAGAAATGCAGAGCCAGATCTGTTCTTATCTTGAATAACTTTGGTTTGGAATTGTTCCAAGCAAGACCCGTTACATACACTGTTATAAATTACACCGTAAATTCACAATATACAGGCTAGTTCTACTTCGGAACTGCTCCAAGTAAGGTTCGCTCTATAATCTATACTCGCTTTTGTTTGGACTGGTTCCAACCAAGAACCATTCTACGGTGAAGTCTCTGAAAATTCACACGATGTAACCCTGTCCGGCTTGGGAGACTGGGAGCGGGGATATTATCGCCCTCTACCAAACTTCTGTCTGGCCTGGGAGGGCGGGGGCGGGGACATTATCGCCCTCTGCCAAACTTCTGTCTGGCCTGGGAGAGTGGGGACGGGCACATTATCGCCCTCTACCAAACTTCTGTCTGACCTGGGAGGGTGGAGGCGGGGATGATTATCGCCCTCTACCAAACTTCTGTCTGGCCTTGGAGGGTGGAGGCGGGGACATTATCGCCCTCAACCAAACTTTTCACCATATAGCTCCGAAACGAAGAAAACTAGAGACCTGAAACTTTCAGACTTTCCCTCGAATCTTATTGGCTTCATTTTGAGACTATTTGCATGATCCTTGGGGCAAAGCATTATGGCAAAATTCGAAACGGCAGCCACGAGGTATCCTGAGAAAGTAGTGTTTTCTTTCATTTCTGCCCATTTTTGTTCGCATTTTGCTTGGCTAAAACAACATAAAACTAATTTATTTTGCCAAAACGAATTATAAAATTCTCTATCATATTAATAGTTTTTTTTTAGAAAATATCGAAAAATAAAATCAATCGTAATAGGCGAAAAATAACTTCCAATCATCATGGAGACCATCTTGGATTTTGGTTACATTTTCTTGTACAGCCCAACTCAAAAATATAAGGTATGGACAGTTTCAGCCCTCCACTCCAAGGACTAACGAAAATAAATAAATAGGTAAGGAGGTGGGGTGGCAGGCTGGGACAGACTTATCCAGACTGACTATGGTTTAGAACTGTTCCGTCTAATTCAAATCTTAGCTAGACTCACTCTATGGTTTAGAACTGTTCCAACGAATCCAGCTCTTATCTAGACTGACAATGGTTTAGAACTGTTCCGTCTAATCCAAATCTAAGCTAGGCTCACTCTATGGTTTAGAACTGTTCCAACGAATCCAGCTCTTATCTAGACTGACAATGATTTAGAACTGTTTCGTCTAATCCAGCGTCTTAAATAGGTTCACTCCATGGTTTAGAACTGCTCTAACTAATCCAGCTCTTATCTAGACTGACTATGGTTTAGAACCGTCTAATCCAGTTCTTAGCTAGGCTCACTCTATGACTCGAAACAGTTCTCAATGACCCGTTATAATACAGACTCACTTTGGTTGGAACTGATCCACCTACATGGCCCGCTATGGCTTGGAACTTTCCAACTAATCCGACTCTTATCTATAGGCTCACTATATATGGTTTGAAACTGCTCCAACGCAGACATACGGTATTTCATAGACATGTTGCTTACCTATGACGGAGACAATGCAAATTCCCATGATGTAGCAAGCGAATCTGATTCCGTTTTCTGCTTCCATGGCGGTGAGATGATCGTTCTCAGCAGGGTGCATGATGGTCAGAAACTCCTGGAACTGCTCGTATATCTTTGTTACGAAGTCAACCAAATCTACAGAAGGCGTGATAGAAAACAAACACCAGTACCAAATAAAGTTTGATCCGTGAAATAGACGGTATTTATAATGCAAACAAGCTATTGTGATTTATGGACGACAATGGTGAAGCTTTAAAAGTGCAATCAACGATGGAGGTTAACATAAGCTAGCAACGTGTGTAATATATTGTCCAATGTTTTACTTCTGGTGAAGTCATTGCGCGAAAATAATCACCCTCGACCATGGTCCGAGAGGTGGACCTGTTTTACTGTACCATTGCCACTATATAAGTTCAATAATTTTCACAGGATGCTATAGTGAAACGTTGAAAGCTTGCTAAGCAGTCCTCGGTTTTTACGAGATGAGATATTAATTTTGTCAAATTTATGAGGAATTGGACTTTTGCACTCAATTCCAAAGTACCATTATTATTCCTGTTTTATAGTCTAATGCCACAGTTTCTTGACTTATGACCCTTGTCGTTGGAGGTTTGCTAAAAATCGTTTTAAGATATGCACCACCTATATCAGATGAATTGTTAACACCATGAGTTGGATTTGGCCATCTTCCTGATCAATTTCAGTGTACAGCTGACAATGTTGCATAATCATCTAGTCTCATAATTTGGACTCGGGAGCCTTTGAAACTGTGTTGGCTTACAAAACATACCAGAACTTTGAAGACGCACACCTCGTATTGATGTGATTGTCTAATACTTTTGTCAACTTTACCAAGAGTTGGACTTTGTCTTATCAGAATTTACAAAATTATGAAGGGTATTTATCTAGTTTATATTGCAGCCAAATACTGGTAGAAATTCGCAAAATACGTCGTCTCTGGTTTGCAACACTGAATTCTTATCAAGAATGGTCGTGCTATTCCTTGAAAATGAAGCGGAGGCATTCCCGGGGAATGCGCGGGACGTCGCTTCATTCCTGACAATTCTTGGTCTCGGTAATATAGGATTGGAGTGATATGCAAGAGGTGGAAAAAATTGACGACGTCTGGTAACTAAAAAGCAACCATAAAACTCTACAGGAAAGTACACCTAACATCCAGACCCGAGAATACGGTGGATTCTCGGACGTAGCCTTAGTATTTCAGCCGCGCTTTTATTGCAGCTGTTAGTGTGGAGACTATGAAGTATCCCCACGGCCCCTAGCACCGGCTTAAGCGGAATTAGATATGCTAGATACGAAGTCATTCTTGGGTATGATAACTGATCTGTTTCTCTGTAACTATAAGACATTTCATCAGATAAAACGATTAATGCTTACCTTCCATGAATGGATAACCCTGGTTTTCCTCCAAATAAGCAGAAACTATCCTGTCGGGAACCATTCCATTCCATTCCTCAGCTAATGTGTATCCCAAATCTTGGATGCTGGTGTAAACATCTACTGATATTTCTGCCATTTTGACCGGCAATGATATAATGTGGCCACCTATTTGGCACATACCATTATGGATGGTTGTGCGCTCTGGTGCGCTGAAAAGAACGAGTATGTGGATGTATGTATGGGCATCCAGATTACGGAATACATAGAGCACCTCTAGGGGTATTTGCTCGCTCTTGGAGGTATAGAAGGGTAATCTCAGAGTGAAAATGGAAGGTTCCGCTCTAAAAAAATTATGCGGCGTACATATCTTTATTTTCCTAATTTCTGTTCAGCATCGCACGGAACAGAACACATCAAAATGCCGATCCAAATCGTGTGATTGTTAGTACCGGAACTGGAGCAGGAAAAGATACTGCGCTGTTGGACATAAATTTCTGATATCATATATGTCCGTTTAATTGTAATTTGCTTCATGTTTATCCCTCTAGATGCACGTAGATATGTCTGGTAGTGTAATCGGTTAATAAAAACAGTTCACCATTTCATAGTTGAATTTTGTCGAACTTTCACCTAATATACAAGTTGTGAGGAGTAGTGGCTTTCACACTTTATTTTCTTAAATTACGAAACGATGGTTTATATACGAATATGATTCTTATGTGGATATATCCACCAACATCGCTAATGTTTCGTGAAATACATTTTATTATGACATGAGCAGTTGGAACTAACGTCACAGGGCCTGTGAAGTAGGGTAAGCATTAGGACTCCGACGCGAACTGAACTCTTGGAAATCCCCACCCCCAGTTGAAATCCTGCCTATATTAAGATGGGCGCTGCCCAAGTCAGAATCACCAGTGATTTTCATCAAAAATCACCAGAAATTTTCATCAAAAGTAGGTCAGCTCAGAACTTGTCGGTAACAGTCTCCTAATGAGCCTTCATTCCAAAAATAAATAACGATCGCCGATTTAATTTTACAATTTTTTAATTGAAGGAAACAGATTGAAAATAAAAAGTTCAGTAGATTTCAGGCTTTACGTGTGAAAATACATTTACATCTCTTGAATGGTTTGAAGCGCCCTTGTCTTCCCAACAATACAACAAATTCTTATATATAGTCCTATAGTAGAAAGGTAGCATTTATGTAGTTTACGGCAATTCAACTCAAGACCAACACCTTCTCGGCACAAGATAATAATGATTCCGTGTCATTCTCCTGGGCATGACCGGTAGAAAGACGAATAAATAGCATCTCTACATCACGTTGTGATCTAGATATATGAGACAACACATTTTGGGTATCGGCAATCTGATGAATGTAGAATTTGAGGAGTGTACTTAGCATCTTAAATACAGCCTCTTAATACTGTAAAACATATCTGTTTAATTTCGTTTCCCATAATGTAGGCTTTTGTAGCAGTTACTAGTAATCAAAACATGTATGTATATAGCAAAAGTGTGTGTCTCAAGTTAACGGCAGCTGTTCAAATGTCCCCTGGAACGGTAATAAATTAATAAAGACGTCAACATGTGAACTCATAGAATTTTCACTGTCGATGGTTTAATGTAATACCGGTACTATCTGTTGTGATATATTTTTAACTCACAGACAGATTTGTTTATTTTTGTCTCCCCTGCTCTGACCTCTAAGAACAATTTAATTATTACAACATGGCAGTATTAACTGCATTCTCGAATCCCAAGCCTATCAGACTGTTAGTCCTGATCTGTTTATAGGCCTATTGGGGGTGACCCAGCTACACTGCTGTGACCTCTAGCTCTCAAAACAATTACGGATGGCATATCCCACCAGGTTTTGTACTGTGTTATATATACAGTATGGTTCCCAATGGGCATGACAGTGCACTCGCTGAGCCATCAATAAATAATAATAAAAACAATTATCAATCAAATTTTCATCAGAATTCGGTCAGCTCAGAACTTGCTGGTAACAATGCCCTAATGCAAGTTCATGCCAAAAATCAAGGTTCTAATGCCAACGGTTCTCCTTATTTTGCCCACGAAAGGATTCGGATGGACTGACTGACTGACTGACTCATTACCGGACAATTTGCGATCTGTAGTCCACTTCGTAGGAAAATAATAGTTTGATACTTTACCCAGGAATCACAAAGCTCGGTCAGGTAGACAGATAACTCGAAGTGGAGCCTCCAAGAGCGAGCGAGTACCCATAGAGATGAACTATCGATTGTATGCCTCGCAGATTGTGTTTATATCCGTAAAGAAGATAACAATGTTAGATGTTCCAAGTTTGAAATCATTGACGAGGCAGATATGTTTTTGTTTTTTTTAAATTTATTTATTTATTATTATTTTTTTTTTTTGAGATATGTTTTCAATCAGATTCCCTTGATGGGGTTCTTACAGTGCTATAGGGGGTAAGAAAATTAAGTAAGACCCCACCTCCCACCCCCAGGCCTGGACATGTCCAAAAAAGCCCAGGCCAGATAGGGTTAAGGTATATAAGAAAGAGCCATTTCTCATCGCTGGTCAGATAGTATTAGTCCGAGCTTTCTCTGACCCATGGCCAACGACGACCTATTGCAGTATATTATAGATTGTCTTTATAGGACCCAACCGTTTTGTGTATACAATACTTAGAAATGTCTGTTAGGAGGCAATTATAGGATATTTACCTGCTTGCGCCGAATGTATATAGCCAGTATTCCCATCCTGTATTATCACTGGGGCATTGTGTCTCATATGCGCACTCGATGTAATTAATTACCTGGCCTATCTGCCCAGGGTCGTCTTTGGTCCAGGGTGGAATACCACCCCGGAGACGACTCTGCAGGCCCTGCCAAAAACTCTCTTGTTGCTTGCAGCTGAAAATATACAGAACCACAAATATGCAAATAACCTATCTGTATACAAACGCCAAATCTTGTCTCATTTCCGCGAAGAACTTCGTCACAGGCCAATGAAAACCCAGGATTCCCTTTTGAAAATTTGAATTGACCAATCAGGTGCTTTAGAATTGGAAGAAATCCCGGGATGCAATGTTGTTTCTTTTCACTCCATTCAATCTTTATAGAAACTATGATTGGTTGGATTCTCTTCCAAATGTCTTCACTGGCCAATGAAAATCCCGGATTTGTTTTTGAGAATTTGAGATGATTAATCAAATGTTCAGAATAGAAAGAAATCCCGTGACGTAGTGTAGTTTTTATAAAACTCCATTCAAATATCACCCTTAATGAAGCCAATTAATATATTGGCATACAGAAATAGACCAATAGAAATCATGTCTGGTCTGAGCGAGTTGAGCATGAATTCCGCCGTGATGGAATCACGGTTTGAAAGGTACTGTACTTCAAAAAATTGAAGCGGTCCTTGTTCTGTAAAAGCAGACTTTCTACGTTTTATCGCTTAGTTACAGCTGAAAGTTTCAAATAAAATATATAATATCCTCCGAAATATTGTTTCTTCGTTGCATAATCTTGGTAGCCCGAAAACATCGGCTAAGGAGTCTATTTTTTTTTTTTTTTTTGATTGTTGTTGCTGACCCCTTTAGCCCGAATCACATGTACAGACCGAAAAGGAAAAAAATAAATAAGACGTCAGTCGCTCGAGATCGTTAATTGCACACGGCGTGGGGAATTGAGACAGACGCACAAAAAGCATTTTGTCGAATAAATAATATGATTTGGCATCTCCAGCACTATGACAACCACCTAATGACTCCTTTAATTAGATGGAATCTGCCATCAAACACGGATTTTGTCATTTTGCCGTTGGGTTTCTTTCGCCATAGTTTACAGGGACATGCGCAGAATGGGGTTGGTCTTCTGACTCACGTCATCAAGAACCAATAGCGACGTGGGTTTATTTACGTGATCAGGAAGGTCACGAAATCAAGGTCATACTCTCACAAGATGTCAGAAAGGCGCGAAAACGTTAAAATCAATGGAAGTTTTTTTCTCACACATTTGATCACATTTTGTCATCATCAAAACAGTCATGAGGGATGGTACATGGTTAAAGAAGCTCAGGTCGGTCAAACTGTATCAAATTGGCATATTTTTTCTCTCCCGTTTCGTTATTTTCGTCAGCGAAAAGCCGCTTTTCGCGAGTCAAATTTTTATCGCGAAAATTTAACCTAGGCGCGATCTGGGCTGTGATAGGAATGCCACGCCCCCTTACCCTGAATTTACCTATCACAGCCAGAGTTTCTGGGTTAAATCTTTGGAAATGACCGTGTCCTCCATTTTGACTAGTGTTGCTAGTCTTTTTTTTTTTTTTTTTTTTTTTGCTGCTCTGTTTCGATCTGATTATTCACAAATCATGCCATCTCTAACTAACATACAGTATCTTAGGATGATAACACTTTTTGTTCGTGAGAAAAGAGTGATTGGGTCATCTGGGGTTAAATCTACTTAGTGAATCACGAGTGAGTACTTTAAATCTAAAAAAGCTTTATTAATTACACATTTTCTGCACACACAAAAAAAAAGAAGAAAAAAAAATCCTGTAAGAAATTTATCACTGGTTCATAGACACATTTCGTATATTGGTGTGTCCCTCCCTACAAATTTATAAGAAACTTTCGATAAGCTCGACAACGAAAACATATATACTCTTCTTCCGAATCTAACAAGAAGGCATGATGACAAATGTGCTCAAGCCCTACATGTGATGTATTTGTTTCGTGTTGTACCTCCTCCCAGCTGAGCACGATACTGTCTGAATCGTTGCTGTATTGCTATAGCGTTCACTCTCAGAAATATTCAGAGAATAATCCTGAATAGATCAGGCTGCACATTCACAACTCAATTTCAGGGATTTTACCTGAAACCCAGGAATAATTTCCTGAATTTCAGAGAAAAAAATCTCTGAATGAGAGGATTTTCCCAGAAATTCATGTAAATTTACCACCCTGATTAGTAAGTTCCCGACTCTATTCAGGTACGTAAAATCCCCTAAAATTCAGGTAATTTAGCTTTAATTCATGGATGATACCTGAATTTCAGGAAATTATTCCTGGATTTCAGGTAAAATCCCTGAAATTGAGTGTTACTATGATTATCATAGTAATTATTGTTTGCCATATTTGTACACCGTTTTACGAGCCATGCAATAAACATATTGTATTGTCATTCTAATCTCTCGAGACTCTTTACAAACAGATCCCCCCCCCAATTTTGGGGAGTGAATAGACGGGAATATAGTGAATAGTGAATATACTTTGTATATTGCAGCGGTTTTCCACTAGCCCTTATAATTCACTAAGTTCATCATAAATTACTTCAAAGTATAAGTTAGTTTTAGTTAGTAACCCTGTTATCTTTTATTTTTATCTATTCTAACTTGGTTGATTTTACTATTGTAGTAAACTAGCTCTGTTTACTTATTCTGTCAACCTTGTCTGTTAGTTTCGTCTGTTTAATTCGATTATTAAGTTCTTCTGTTATCTTCGTCTGTTCTTCTGTTATCTTCATCTGTTTACTTCGTCTGTTTACTTTGTCTATGACTTCGTCTGTAAATTTCATCTGTTGACTTTGTTCACTCTACGAAGGCGCGCTCAAGCCATCCGTGAATATTTAACTTAATACATTTTATAGCTGTATAGCTTGTCACATGTAATTTCAATTTTTCAGCTTATCCTCAAACATCATCAATTGTCCAAACAAGTAGTTCGGATTCAACATTAAGTCTTAAAATTTATTTACAGAGTGCACAATAAATTTATTCTGTTATGCCAGTTATTTTCTGGCAAGGTGTTTCACAATGTAGGAATATAATTATATTATAATTTATCCTTGACTGCAGTTATTACCCTAAAGAACCTATCTCAAATTTACTCTTCTATTGTAAAAGTTCCTAGTGTATCTTTTTTACGGGTAATTTCAAACTGGAATTTAGAAAAGTTAAAAGTACCTTGGGTAATCTTGTATGGGGTTATATTCTGAAATGTTCCTGAAAAGATATTTATCTAGGAGGTGATTCCTTGGAAGGTAAGAGCTCTTCAATGTATTTCTTTGATAAACTTATATACTTGTTGAAGCTTGGAATTGTCTTGTGTCCTTTATTTACCATTCTACTATGCCCTGAACTAAACAAGTGTTTTGATTGGTTGAGGCGAAGGCCGAGTCATAAATATGACGTCACTAGCAGCCGACTATATCAACATGGCGAACGTCAAGTTTTTCTGTAAATGCCGGGAAGGCTAGGCCTAGACAAAACACCAACTTCTACGTGGAATTCGAACAACCTAGCCGGAATAAAAGTAAGCCATAATTCTATCACATCTAAATTCATGTTGGCTGTTCTCAAACTATATCTAAAGACGCTATTTTTAACAGGAGAACGAAATTGTCTGAGCCAAATATGTCCAATGGTCTTCGTCACGCTGAAAAGCATGAATCGCCGGCCGTTCAGATCAGCCCAAGAAATGTGAGATATCTCCATAAATCTCCATGGTCCACATCAAATAACTGTTAGTAGGATAACCCTAATGACTTATAATTTTGAGTTTCGTGAATTATGGGAACTGAAAACATCGCTAAAGTTGTCATATGAAGTTTCCTGAAGCTCCGATTAGCCGCACATTTTAGTGTCGTAACCTTCAATGTTTGTCAGACGGCCAAACGAACTTTGGAAAATTATTTCTTCGCTAGTACTCCATCTTGAAACTTCATACTTCAGGACAGTATACTATAATATGTATACTTTCATATCTTAACGGGATTTTACATATTATTAAAATTCGGGGTATAAATTTACAATTTCATACCGTTTGGAGTCGATGTAAACAAAGCAGTTTTTATGGCGATATCATATGTGAAGTTTAGAAATTGGTTTCTCAGGCACTATTTACCCAAACTTTATCAAACTCAAACTAGGATATGTATGACTAATATACTTTACTAACCTGTGAAAAGTTAAACGGTCACACCAAGAAATTAACGAATATTCACCAGAGGGGGTCGCGGGGATAAAAATAGGTCACCGACCTGCTCATATTTGGCAAATGAGGCTCTCGACGGGTGAACCCAAATACCGAACTGTAACAATCTTAATACAACGATCGCACGGGCGAAGATACTTTCAAAGATAATACTCTCAAACCTCGTCACAATATCTACATAAAGTTGTGCAAAATAAAGATTGAATTCTTTAGAACATGTGTATGTTGACTATCAGTATATATTCTCTTTCTATGAAAACTTCGCTGCAACTTGGTTGGTTTAACCCCGGTTCAATCAGAGGGTGTATCTGACAGTAGCCTATACAATCTGATGCCATGCGAATGGGCTGCGAGCTAAAGCTAACCCATTCTCCCTTGTGCGCGGGAATCTAATGAGCGGAGGTCGTGGGTCAGTATATAAAGTCAGAATAATGAAAACTTGATAAAAGGGCCTACCTGTGGAACGTTGTGTTTAGAATAACAGGTACAAACAGCAGTATGACCAACAGCTTACGACAGCTCCGCCTCAACGTCATAACTGCATGATTGCAGGAATGAGATGAGGAAGAACTGTTACCAGCAGCTTCACTGAATCTGAGTGTGACAGGTGACAACAACGTTAACAATAGCGTAGCGTTGTTAGGATGACACGTGACGACGAACGCGAATGGTGATTGGCTGGCGCGACGTCGGGGAATAGACTGGTTCCCGACGATCGTGGCGCCATGGAAACAGCTAGGCTGGTTCCCGAGAACTGGAACCACACAGGTGATGCCACGAATCAAGTGCATGTACCATCAATGATTTCATTCACGTATATTGAGACGTGAACTGCAAATTTTGACTGCACGCGTTTTGTTTTTTGCTTTTGTTTTCTTTTTCTTTTTCAAGGTGGGTCTAGCTGGATACCAAGACAACAAGAAAAAATATGTGACCTCGAGCTCGAATAAGACCCAATTATGGTCAAAACATGCATGGGTTTTGAAACTCTTTAAAACATTTCGTTTGGCATTATTTGTAAAAGAAATGGGTATCCAACCTGAATTAGTTCTACGGGATCCCGGATGAAGTTTAAGATCAATTGGATACCAAGCGCATTCGAAATCTTTTAGGTCACTGCATAGTAGTATAGTCTCCGCATCTAAAGGCCCCTTTAACTCTTGGTTCCCTTTTTTCCAGGTTAAAGGTATAGGGAACTCCCCGTCATCTCCCCAAAGAAACCGAAAGCTACCTCCAACACAGGAGAGTTCCAATCTAGGGGGAGGTAACTCCGAGTCACTATAGTTTCGGCAAAGGGCCCCTGGGCATGTATTCTTCCGCGGTGATGCGGTCTGGTGGTGATGCGGTCGCTGGAAAAAGCTTCCGCGGAGAAAAAGTAGTCCCCAGACTTCAAATACGCTGCATGGTCCGATTGGGTCGAGTGAGGTATCAAAGTGAAGCATTCCAGTCATGGGTGGGTGTATGTAAAATTAGGATTTTTCCCCGAAACTATAAAAAGCGGAACACGGACTTTACCCCTAAAATAGGGGAAAACCCCTATCAGCTGTAGCCAAAAGGGCTAATATCGGTCCCCGGGCTTATTGTGGCCTGCCTATCAAGTCAATGGGGTGGGTGCATGTAAAATTAGGATTTTTTTCCGAAACTATAAAAAGCGGAACACGGATTTTACCCCTACAATAGGGGTCTGTATTATACAATATAACGGAAAATGCCTGTATGGGGTATGGAGATGGTCAATTATTTTCGTGGGCTTTACTATGGCTTGTGGGGTCTCGTTTTTCTCGTCTCGCCAAGAAAATGACAATGGGGAGGGTCCCGGAGCGAATCGGTGAAATTTTTGGGAAAAGTCACCGAGGTCTGTATATATAGCCCCATGTAGTCCTATACTGGCTATATGGGGGTATAGGTTCAACCTGGGAAATTCACACACGTTCATTGTGATATGGGTTGTTTGAATTTGTTTTTCACGTCTCGTCATTTAGAACACGATGGGAAGGGTCTCGGAGCGCAACGGTGAAATTTTTGGAAAAGTACCATATAGCCCATATAGTCGCATACTGGCTTTTTGGGGGTATAGCTTCAACCTGGGAAATTCACACACGTTAATTGTGATATGGGTTGTTTGGTCTTGTTTTTCACGTCTCGTCATTTAGATCACGATCGGAAGGGTTTCGAAACGAAACGGTGAAATTTTTAGAAAAAGTTCACCCTGGCCTGGGTAAGCCCATAGGCCTATACTGCATGGCTATGGGGGTATACGCCTATACTGGGTGGACGTTTTGGGGTCTAGGTGAGCCCCTAATGATCCTAGGGTGTCGTGTGAGGTCTTGTTTTGAAGCTCTCGCGGAGGAGCCATCCGACTAGACTAATAGTTCTTCCGTTTTCAATATTTTGCGCATGCGCAGTTTGGCCGTAGTATAGAAAGCAGGCATTTTGGGGAGTATGTGGGTGAGTGTTTGGGGTAGAGATGGACCGCTTTGGGTCCAAATGAGTCGTGGAAGGTGTCAAAGTGAAGCTTGTTGGGGGCAGAGTCAGAATGGCGTGTTTTTAAATGCAAGTCGCGTCAATCTGCGCATGCGCAGTTGGTTGTAGTACCTAAAGTGGTCATTTTGGGGCAGTACAGGAAGGTATTTGGGGTAGAGATGGACCATCCTTGGTCCGAATGCGTCCTGTAAGGTGTCATTTTGTAGCTCTCGGGGTGTAGACCCCGATTTGGGGGCTGTCTACAGTATCTGTGACGTCATCGGTGACGTCATCAGTACGAGTAGTAGCGAAAGTGGGCATTTTAGGAAAGTGCAGGAAGGTATTTGGGGTAGAGATGGACCATCATTGATCCGAATGTGTCGTTGGAGGTGTCGTCATGTAGTCTTCGGGGTGCAGACCCCGATTTGATGGATGTCCACAGCATCTGTGACGTCATTGATGACGTCATCAGTAGGAGTAGTAGCGAAAGTGGGCATTTTGGGGCGGTGAAGAAAGGGATTTGGGGTAGGGATGGACCATCCTTGGTCCGAATGCGTCGTGGGGGGTGTCATCTTGTAGCTCTCGGGGTGTAGACCACGATTTGAGAGATGTCCACAGCATCTGTGACGTCATCGGTGACGTCATCAGTCCGAGTAGTAGCGAAAGTGGGCATTTTAGGGGAGTGAAGGAAGGATTAGTAGTATAAAAGCGCATTTCGAGCCCTTTTGACCTAGCGGCACAAGGCCCAATGAGAGTATGCGCGCGTATATGTGCGTTTGTGTGTGTGCGTGTGTAAGTGTGCCTTCGTGTGTGTGTGTGCGTGTGTGTGTGCGTGCATGTTCGTGTGTGAATTCGTGCGTGTGTGTGTATGCAGCATGTGTGTGTGTATACGTCTGTTTGTAGGTGTGTCTGTCGGCGTGCCATGACACAGACAGATGAGAGGAAGAAAGACCTACACGTTCACAAGTGTTCCTATAGTCCGGAAGTAACCTTTGACCCCTGCGCTGCTCGGAAGTGACGTCATCGTACGCAGGCGCACATACACACATACACATACGTGGTTCACCCTGTACCCTATAGCCCGTAGGGCATAGGATACACCAGGGTACCAGGAACTGACCTTTGATCCCTGCGCGCGCTAACAATACCAGATAAAAATTGCGCGCAGGGGTCAAAGATCAGTTCCTGGTACCCTGGTGTACCCTATGCCCTACGGGCTATAGGGTACAGGGTGCACCACCTATGTGTGTGTGTGTATGTGCGCCTGCGTACGATGGCGTCACTTCCGAGCAGCGCAGGGGTCAAAGGTTACTTCCGGACTATAGGAACACTTGTGAACGTGTTGGTCTTTCTTCCTCTCATCTGTCTGCATCATGGCACGCCGACAGACACACCTACACACAGACGTATACACACACATGCTGCATACACACACACGCACACACACACAAGCATACACACGCACACACACGCACACACACACGCACGCAAACACACACACGCGCATACACTCATTGTGCATTGCGCCGCAAGGTCAAAAGGGTTCGAAATGCGCTTTTATACTACTAATCCATCCTTCACTGCCCCCAAATTACCCACTTTCGCTACTATTCGTACTGATGACGTCACCAATGACGTCATAGATGACGTAAACATCGCTCAAATCGTGGTCTCCATCACGGGAACTACAAGATGACACCCAACACGACGCATTGGGACCAAGGATGGTCCCCCTCTACACCAAATACCTTTCTTCACTTCCACAAAATGCCCACTTTCGCTACTACTCTTACTGATGACGTCACCAATGACGTCACAGATGCTGTGGGCATCCCTCAAATGGGTATGTACACCCCAAGAGCTACAACATGACACCTCCCATGACGCATTCGCACCGCGAATGGTCCATCTCTACATCAAATACCTTCCTGTACTGCCCCAAAAGACTCACTTTCGCTACTACTCCTACTGATGACGTCACCAATGACGTCACAGATGCTGTGGACAGCCCTCAAATCGGGGTTTGCACCCCGAGAACTACAAGATGACACCTCCCACGACGCATTCGGACTGAGAGTGGCCCCTCTCTACCCAAAATACCTTCCTGCACTGCCCCAAAATGCTCACTTTCGCTACTACTCGTACTGATGACGTCACCGATGGCGTCACAGATGACGCGAACATCCCTCAAATCGGAATGTACACCCCGAGAACTACAAAATGACACCTCCCAGGACGCATTCGGACCAAGGATGGCCCATCTCGACCCCAAATACCTTCCTTCACTGCCCCAAAATGGCCACTTTACTTACTACAACCAACTGCTCATGCGCAGATTGCCCCGACTTGCACTTAAAAACACACCATTCTGACTCTACCCCACACAAGCTTCACTTTGACACCTCCCACGACCCATTCGGACCCATAGCGGTGCATCTCTACCCCAAACACACACCCACATACCCCCCAAAATGCCTGCTTTCTATACTACGGGCCAGACTGCGTATGCGCAGACTATTGAACACGGACAAACCATTAGTCCAGTCGGATGCTCCTCCACGAGAGCTTCAAAATCAGACCTCATACGACACCATAGGACCATTAGGGACTCACCTAGACTCCAAAACGTCCACCCGTATGGGCCTATACTCCCATAGCCATGCAGTATAGACCTATGGGCCTACCCAGGCCTCGGGGACTTTTTCCAAAAATTTCACTGTTTCACTCTGGGACCCTTCCCATCGTGTTCTAAATGACGAGGCGTGAAAAACAAATCCAAACAACCCTACCGCAAATGTATAGAAGTAGGTTTCCCAGTGGGACAAACATCGGTCCTATACCCCCAGTATGGGACTATATGGGTCTATATGGGTCTCGGTGACTTTTTTCAAAAATTTCACTGTTTCGTGCCGGGACACTTCCTATCATATTTGTCTTGACGAGACTAAGAAAACAAATCCAAACAACCATACCGCAAATGTCTAGAAGTGGGTTTCCCAGTGGGACAAACATTGGTCCTATACCCCCAGTATGGGACTATATGGGTCTATATGGGGCTATATGGTACTTTTTCAAAAATTTCACCGATTCGCTCCGGGACACTTCCTATCATGTTTGTCTTGACGAGACTAAGAAAACAAATCCAAACAACCATACCGCAAATGTATAGAAGTAGGTTTCCCAGTGGGACAAACATCGGTCCTATACCCCAGTATGGGACTATATGAACCTATATGGGTCTCGGTGACTTTTTTCAAAAATCTCACCGTTTCGCTCCGGGACACTTCCTATCGTGTTTGTCTTGACGAGACTAAGAAAACGAGACCCCA
>JAVTVY010018667.1:0-78931 GCA_036873755.1 Hanleya hanleyi
CCCTCCCCCCTCCATGTGAAAACTGCTCGATCAACACTTGTTGACTAGGATCACCGATAACTGCTTCTATTTCTAAAATCATTTAAATTCAATGTCTGTTCTTTTTGCGCTGCATCTCTGCTCATCCTTGCCTTGAAAATTTTCAAAATAGAGTGGATTTCTTGTACAGTGTCGGCCACAATGATTGGTGAATTTTACAGCATAGTGTACTTCTGGCTAATTCCATTGATTCCTGAGTATTTCGTTCGACTATTCTTGAATCGCTGATGGATTACCTCTTTCTTCAACAATCTGCCTGTAATGGAATTCGAATAGTGTACCATTTCAGATGAACCATCATTAGTCTATCCAAATTCCCGAGAAAGGCAATGCGAATGAAAAGCAATTGTTTGCACCCGAGAAAGTGACACTTGCAACAAATTGGAATTTAAAACTGTTTGCGACCATATCGTCGTCATTTAAATGTTCCTTGGTATGCTGGTTTATTGCTGTAAGCGTCACTTGTTGGCGTCAAACGCCACGGTAGGCTTGTCGCAGGGTTTGCAACCCATAAATGAAGAAATTGTCTCATTCTGTCGAAACGGCAACTTCCATTTGCTTTGGGAGAATTGTTTGAACACCCCTTGGCATAAATATATGGTCGGCCTGCTCGGATATGTTCTCTGGTGTTTCAATCACGGGATTTAGGCGGATGGGGTCGGACCGCAAAACTTGATTTTTCACCAAAATATCTCCAGGACAGCTTAACAACGCCACAGATCCTGATGGAAAGTGGATGCGAGCACAGGTGACTTGCACCCAAGACCAATTTAACCCAATATCGTCGCTGTCGACGCCTCGTGTCGGTCCCGTATGGACATTGTCTGGCAGCTCGTCGGTTTGTTTCAGCATGTTGTTGTTGTGCTTTTCCAAAGTGAGGTATGACGGTTTAAGCTCGATGGTGCCATGGTGTGGAGTATACCGTAAACACGAAAGACGGTTGCCATACGAGATGACTGATTCGAAGTGTCGATTGCAATACAGTTCTTATGATGATCTAATCTTACCGCTAAAGAAAATATGCCCCTAGGGCTGTTAGGACAGCGTTTGATAACTAGTGTGCAAGATAGATAATTAATGCACCTCTTCGTCAGAGTCGTATGTTGGGGGATTTTCTATAATATATTCTGTAAAAGCCATAGCACGTCATCCACGCTCCTTAGATTTCAAGTCCATGGAACACTGTTTAGAAGCGATGGAGCGTGTATTTACGACAAGTGATGTTCACACGATACATTTGAAGCGACTGGAAGCAGCGTTTCTTAACAAAAATGAAAATAACCGGATTCCTTTGCAACAGAACCTTGTGAATAGCATACCATGGCGTTTTACGTCAATAATGACGTTCGACGTGAGGGGGCAGCATACATCATTAAAGATTTTGCATAAATTAAAGATGGCCACCAAGGTTTTCGCCCAATCAGAGAAACCAGAACCGTCATTTGTTGTAAGTCTCTATACCAAATTTTACATCGAGCACTTGAACGGTATCAGAGAATGAGATCATTAATGATTTTGCATAAATTAAAGATGGCCGCCCATCCTTCTCCCCACTCAGAGGAACTGATGTGGTTATTCATTGCAAGTCTCTTGGTACATCGATGCTGTATACCAAGTTTGGTATAGAACACTTTAATGATATCAGAGATATATATCAATAAAGTTTTTTCATAAATTAAAGATGGCCGCCAAGGTTTTCGGTCAATCGGGTCCCGATTTAAAGTATCTGTATGCATCGATGATGTATACCAGCTTTCATATGTAACAGAGATATGTATCATTATCGACTTTGCATAAATTAAAGATGGCCTCCAGGATTTCCAGCTAATCAGAAAAGCCGGTTTGGTAATTCATTGAAAGCTGCTTGATGTATCGATGATGTATACCAACTTTCATATAAAACAATTGAACGGTAACAGAGATATGTATCATTATCGATTTTGCATAAATTAAAGATGGCCTCCAGGATTTCCAGCTAATCAGAAAAGCCGGTTTGGTAATTCATTGAAAGTTGCTTGATGTATCGATGATGTATACCAACTTTCGTATTGAACAGTTGAATGGTTTCCGAGATATGGATCATTATGCATTTTGCATAAAATTAAAGATGGCCGCCAAGGTTTCCACCCAATCAGGTCCCAATTCAATAGGCTTCTGGTCCTTGACTAGGTAAATAAGCGTACCAAATTTGGAATTCTTCAATCGAACCGTTTTCCGGCTATGTCGCTCAGGTACTGACGTATGGACGTACGAACAGACAGACGTACAAGACGACAATACCCCATGGCCAAAATTGGCCGAGGGGTAAAAATGAGTATTGAGATACAATGTAAAATCCTCATGGTTAGATGGACTGGAGCTATGCTGGGATGCATCCTCTCATGGCATCATATTATATACATGTACCTCCTTCTGACAGTACACCCCTAGTATATTGCAGTTCTATTTGGTTATCTCCCCTGTCACCTTACAGTTTCAAACACAGCGTGTCTGTGATATGCAGAGCTCTTTCTCTAGATCAGGGGGAAATGCTTGCAACATTCCATGAATATTTCAGAAGCAGAATGGAAAGAAAACATTTCTGAGTACAGGGAAATTATTACGTAAATGATTTGACCACCACTGGATTTTAGAAACTTACCATAAAAAGATAATGCAGAGGGTCTTGAGGGGTAAGCCTAAATGGCGAACGCCACACACATATTTCATGAAAATGTAAATGAATACAGGCAAAGTGAAATATCCCATTGTTTTCTACAATGAATTACACTTATACTGGTATTATTTAATACTAAATTACTGCCCAAACACGCTTTCTAATGAGAATGAGTTAGTCTCACAAAATCACTCAACATGCGCCTCTCAAAATCTGTGGTTTAGCAGACGACATATTTTGAGCACGAAACTAGTGCCACTGGAAAATGAACGAAAACATGCATAAAATTAGATAAATGAAAATGTAACTCAAACAAATCAGACCTGCAACTATACGGGAACATTAAAAACACCAGAAACCTGGACACTCTAAAGAAGGAAGTTTCAGACCTCTTTCTTGTCGTGTAAGAACTCTTATCTTTTGCTGTGTTAGCAAGACACAGAGCCGGTGCTCAATTTTTTTCTGACTATAAGACAGGACCATTAGTCCCTACGGGCCTACATCGCCCCGTAAAAAAATTCGGGGGACATCACTTTAGATGTTTTGGGGTTTTTTCCAAAATAAGCTACAAATAACTGGTTTGGCACCCCTTTCCTCACAACTGGTGGGACATCCCACCTCTTAGAAATGAACAGGATATCACAGTTTTTTCTAAGACATGCAGTGATTATAAGATTTCCTCACCTCCAGGTGTAACTTCCTTTCCTTGTAGGAGAGGATAACTGGTATTCACATGAGGTCCACAAGCCAATCTAATCCATTATCCTGTTACCAATTCACACAATGAGTGGGGTCCAGTATTTGCCTGTTCCTATAGATCTTTGAAATACAAACACAATTATTTATATTAGATAAAACTCAATCAGGGCAGTATATATTCTGTAGCAAATTATTGTTACTGCATGAACCCTACCTAGCAAAAATGCATCTATCCTCCGTCTTTTTGTGACTTTGGCCCAAAAAAAAGACCGAAATACGGCGACCCAGTCCATTTACGTGGTCGAGTCCTTATTTTTCATGTTTAACTATTTAAACACCCATCGAATGCTGAAAGACCTCTGCTGTCATAGGTCAATTGCTCACAAGCTGTTGCACCTCCACCAATCAGATATCTACTTCCATCTGACATTGCCTGATCCAGCCAGCATGACGATAGTATCCATGCAGCGAAGATTTGCTGATTTGTAGATATTTTTCTAGTTTAATCGATGATGATAACATGAACATTTGACGGAATATTCAACCTAAATATACGGGAAAAAAATTTGAGCTAATTTTTTGCAATGTGCCTACCTACCCTAAAAAGATATGTCATAAAATTTTGGAGTAAATAAAAGAAAAGTGCCTACCTATCTTCCCTATTTTCAAAATGCATGTAACAGTAAACACACATATTATTTTGTTTGGCCTTAACCTATAATCGTCTTTGAATTAAATAAACCAAATTTAACAGGGCATCTCATTTCCTTGACGCCATGGGCCTAGTATATATACAATTTGGATGAATGACGTCATGAATCCTCACCCCAATTAGGCTGAATTTTCATATTATGGCGCCACAATGTCGGGACCGCGGGAACATGAAAAGACACCCCATCAGCGAGCCGGCTAATTCGGCTGAGCCAACCAAAAATTCTTTGTCATCAATTTTTTCCTTCAAAGCACTATGAAGCGTTCTCGGGATTGGTTAACATGCGAGTTACTGCAAGCCTGTTAGATCGTACAAGCGACAGTATCCAGATGGGGAGCAGATAGGATTTAATTTTAATTAGATTGTCAAAAATGACCTCGAAATTTGAGGAAAGTCTTCAGACGGCTCATTTGAGGAGTTGGTGGCAAGGCAATATCTACTAATCATATATTTATTTTAAATATATATATATATTCTGGTGATTAAATGTCGTATCAATTGTTTATTGTGGTTAGAACTATATCATATACATATGCGTATACAACCACAACACCACGATAAACCGTGATGAAAAAGTCATATTTTCACTCTAAGTAGCTTAAGTGTAATGATTTCTAGACAAACCGATTACTTCTGAGTTCTGGTAACATCAAAGAAGAAAACGTCGCATGTACGAGTCCAAGAGATCTTTAATCTTGCACACAACAGCTATTTAAAATACCTCGATTCTCCCATCTCAGCAATGCTGTAGCGCGCCACGTGGGTTTGTTTACTGTACTGCCTCACCCCTGGCAGTGTGGGGATTTAACTTTTCAGATAACCTCGTCTAAATTTACATGTAACTGAAGCAAGAAGGCGTATCCTGTTCAATACGTTTATTGGGGAGACCTCTGTGACGGAGGTAAATGACTGAAACAAAATAAAAATACAGGTTTGAGAGGAATGACCAACATTGACTGATGAGATGTAAACAAAGCCAACAATAATCTGTTTTAGACATGAATGATTTAACCACGAGTCTTTAACTGAATAAAGCTTACGGCAATGTGAAAATAAACCTCATCCAGTCATTAATCTTACTCTTGGTTCATAGCACAGACGTGAATTTAACATGTATAGCATAGTTTTCATTTAACATTGGTGTCGTTGTTGTAACGCTAACACGTGTCTGAGCAGACAGGCTGAATATAACAATCGTTTGACTGATTTACAAGAGAACATACATTTACCGGCCAGCATGAAACAAAATACTTTTAACTTACACTGTGGTTCGCTGTAGTTGATCAAAAACAGAATACTTAGAGCGTAAATTACTTGTAAACTTGTCAAGTTGTGAGATGTGTAGACCTGTTTTGAACACACGAATCTAACTCCAAACGCGCAAGAGCTCCGAAGAAAACTAGCGAAGAAATGAGCCCGCTAGGCAGCCCATTTACGTTCCACTCGAAAGTAGGTCACTCAGCCGCGGAACCGTGGAGTCGTGTATTGTAAAACAAAAAATGATCATATTCATTTTAATATGGGTAAAATTACAAATTATATCAATTTACAGTATAGTGAAACTGATATATTACAGAAATTTTGTAGAGGTAAATACATTTTAGGAAACCAATATTTATTTGGATATAGCTGTTTATAAAGGTGATGATCTTGTCTGACCACTCATCAGTCATCACTCTAAAAAGGTGATGAGATTTCATCACCTTTTTAGGGTGATGACCAAGGATGGCCACTCGTCGTTCATCACCCTAAAAGGGTGATGACTGGATCTCATCACCCTTTTATGATGATGGCCTGATTTCATCACCTTTTTAGGGTGATGGATTTTGTCGTCAACTTTTCTTATCACCCTAAAAGGGTGATGACCAGACCCCCTCACCCAAAAAGGTGATGGCCCATCACCTTTTTTCTGACTGTGTGGGGTGGCGGATCCGTCTTACTGAAACTGGTCCAAAATCTTTACAGTTCACAGTCTGCCTGCATGATCCCCACATTTATCTCACACTATATGTGCAAATAAAATATCGCCCCACTTCAACCCCACTACCGTCACTACATAAAAACGTCATTTTAATTATATTTAATACACGGTTAGCATGTAAAGTGAATATAATGGTTCTATTTTCAATTATTTGAACACTAAGTTTTACGCTTGCAATTATAAGTAGCATTTGCATTCATTTGACGTATAAGTCGATTTGATCGGAGAGGTAGGGCTCATAAAATTGGAGTCCCATATTTGATATTATATTTAGGAATGTAGTTCATGTATTCTGTATGATTGACAGCCCCAAATTCACCACTGTAGTAAATGTTTTTAGAGTTCCATGGTTCCATGGCCTATGTCGAATCTTGGTGTTTGCCATACATTTCACATACATTTACAATACATTTAAGGTTTCCTTTGGATACATTTATTGTGCATGTCGTACCTTGGAGAGTGCCTAATTACGATAGATATACAACGCACGATAATTTTTTGCAAATAAATCTCAAATATTTGAAAATATTCGCTATTGTAGTGACCCGAATGCAAATCTATCAGTTATATTTAGCCACTTTTAAACCTGTAGTAAATATACGTGAATTGTTGTAGTTATATTGACCATTGCGTGATATACATGGCAAATAATATGAAACTCAACCGTAAAATCCGAACTATGGCATCTATATCTCAAAACAATGCGAATAAAATGTTTATATTTACAACTATCCTCTAGATGTGTAAATGTTTGTGTATAATTCCATTATATTTGCTAAGCTGGTAGCTATATATGAAACCATTTGAAAAAGAATACTTATATTTACATTTATCTCACAGATGCGCAAAGAATTGGTGTATATTACAATTTTATTTGCTATACTGGTAGGTACATATTAAATCATTTCCAAAAAAATATTTATATTTGCATCTACCCCATAGATGTTTAAATGTATGGGGTATAATACATTTTTATTTGCTACGATATTATGTACATATTAAATCATTTCAAAAGGAATACTTATATTTAACTCTTCTTCATACACGTGTGAATGTACGGCGAATATTACGGTTTTATTTGCTATGATGGTAGCTACGTATGAAAACATTTCACACATTAAAGTTCATTTACAATATTGTAAATGTATATATGGAATGTTTGTTTTTGATGGCTGTATTTGCTATTATTTGATAGATATATGACGAAGAACTGCATTTAGCCACCACATCCAAAATTACGATAGCTACACGTTAAAGTAATTGAAATGCACAATGTTATCATCGCAATTCATTTTTTTCAATTTGCACTATTCCATAGGTATGTGATGCAAACCTGCAGTTTACATTTGAATTTAATATATTCCCAATACTGTAAACACTAAATTTCCATTTAGCAATTTGTATTTACAATACTATGCAAAATAGGTTTGAATTTTATTGAATTTTTTTGTAACTCATTTGGTGGGTATTTGTAACGGAACGTGCACGTGGCCGGTTAATAATTTATGCAAAAAGTACTTGTCAATAAGAACGTCTTTATTTGCTAATTCCCAGCTTCATGTCACTCAAACAAGTTATATTCTACGTCTACTGATACCAGATATCTGTACAATGTATTGAATTTAAAGGAAATTGTCATAGCATTAGAATACCGTACGTAATGCACAAACAAAACACTATAATAATCTCTTTGTGGAGTACACCAGGGACCATAAAATAAAGGAGCTGGTGATCGGTTTGATGTCTTCGAAGGTATGTTCCTCGCGCCTGGAGAAGCAATGATAAGAACCAGACACTTGTTGATTAGCTGACGCCCGCTAAAACAACACCTGCAGAGGTAACAATCTCGGCCAGGCGTAGGGGCCTACCGCTTGGATCGCCCGGCGAGGTGGCGGTTCGCTCCAGGAGAAGCGACATATTGCGTGTCGTCGTCAGACGTGGCTGCCAGCTTTCTCCACTTTAGCTGCATATAGACATTGCTTCCAAACCACTATTTTGTTCATTTTTCAAAGCGTTTTTCTATCATTTCGGCTAAGCAAAGTCACATTTTAACTTCATGCAGCACTTTTCAAACTATACTTATGATTTACGCAGTAATTTCCATTAGTCATAAAAAATGTCCGGTACTTATGATTTACACAGTGATTTCCATTAGTCATAAAAAATGTTGCAAAGCCCAACAATCGCTTGCAAATCTGTTCAATAAATGAATAAATTTACATATTTTTCGACAATCGTAAAACCGGAAATGCTATTATTTCTCATACATAATACTAACACACTGTGAACAAATATAAAACTGTCGAGAGAATATAACCCAATAACATAAAAAATATAAATTTAGATCGCCGACATAGTGCTGGCGATTAGGTGCCTGACTCTGGGGTCGCTGGTTCGAATCCCGCACGGGACACTATTCTAAGATAGTGTAATCTCAAAATAACGAAAATACTTGTATACGATCACTTTCTAAATGACAAAAATATATATTCCTATTCAGCTCTGGGAGATGTGTCATTACGATCATCAGAGGGGTATTGTATGTTCACTTTCAAGACTACCGGTGAACTACCTCCTATTTTGTGGGAGGCCCGTTGGCCGAGTGGTTTAGATCGCCGACGTACAGTGCTGGCGATTAGATGCCTGCCTCTGGGGTCGGTGGTTGGAATCCCGCACGAGACGCAACCAATTTTTCAGCATTAGAATTTGTGCTATTATAACGGCTATTTGCCAAAAATAACGAAAATACTGTTATAAAAAATACAGTTTGTCTCACATCAACACAAATTGTTTGCGCAAATTGCTAGCGTCCTATATATCCCGACAGATAATTCGCACCGACAACGAACACACTTTGAAAGAACATTTCTCGTGATGTATTGAATATATCAAATAAAGTTTACGGAAATAAGTATAAAAATATGTTACTGTCCCTGCTTCAAGCATACAAGACAGGAACTGTAACTCGCTCGTATTTTTGCGTGTTCTTCCCAATAAAAATCATTTGATAAAATCATGCACTTATAGATGTCCGACACTGAATTTGGCGGCGTGAAATGACACTGAATTTGGAGGTAGACAACCACTATAGATTACTAAATGATATACTAAATGATCAGACAAAATGGGTGTAGAAACAGGTGTGCATCGAAAACGAATTGGAGCCTTTAATTTATCGATAAGACAAAGACGAAAAAGGATGGCCAAAATATCTAGTGGTGTCCAGTTTTCACCTTCGGCCAGCATGATTTTACCTGTGTTGATTATACATGTACTCATCGCCGTGCAGACACAGGTAAATTCGGGTGAAAAGCGGGTTTGACCCTCGCTGGATCGCTCGGCGTACCCAGCTCAACAATAGCCGTATTCAATTCATCGGACTTACGACTGACAGTACAAAGAACATGTATGTATGGTACTGTGGCCAATTTACAGCATGCATACTCGGAAAAGATAAACATCAATATATGTTTGTCTTGTGATTCCAAAATATTTCGTGGAGAGAAATACTTGACATGTTCAGGTTGTAAACAAGATGTCCACTCCACATGTGGCGGGATTTCAGTAAACATGTATACGCTTTATCAATCAAGTACAGCTTGTGATTTCACCTGTTTTACATGAGTTTTAAAGAGTTTTCCGGAAATTGCTATTTTTCAATCAGAGTCCAGTGAATTAACTGATGATCAACCAAATGCGGAACGACCTCAAGTGAGAGGTGATCAATATCAATTTTTCCACCAAAGTTCCAAAGGAATTAAGATTGCAAGTTGGAATGTTGAACATCTGACAAATAGGGTACGGGTCACTTCCCCCACAAAAAAACATTTCCCCCCAAATTTTGAGTCACTTCCCCCAATTTTGAGTCACCTCTCCCCCCTAAAAAAATATGATATTCTATGGTACACATATGCATATCCGGCATTACTTGTCAAATAATATGCACCTTCAATTTATTGTATAACAAATAATTTGTTATTTGAGATACGAAACATATTGCATGTTACATATTACATGTGAGTCATGTTGTGAGGCAATTTGTTTCCAAAGGTAAAGCTGAAGGCCTATCTACTAATGATCAGTGAATAATCCCACTGATTAATCCCAACAACCATTATGTTCTTTTGTGAGGCAATTTCTCTGAAGTGCTTCTGTAAGAAGTTCTCCTGTAGAGAGAACAAATATTGCTTTATTTGCTTGTCTTTGTAAGACAATTGATCAATGATCAACCATTTGCAGATTAGCATGCATCAACACCAACATTAACGTTGTATTTGGAAATTGAAGAATACTCGATTTCTCACTTTTAAATCAGTTTAACACCTCTCATGGGTCAATACTTTTATAAGATGATATATTTCATACAGACCCTCCTTGTCGGTGAGAAGAAACTTAGTCACTTTCAGCGACTGTCCACAGATCGAAGCAGGCCACGCTCGTCGAGCTGTGGGCAGCCTACAGGGATGAAGATGTGACCCTGAGTCAGCTACTACGGGAATGTGCTAATATCAACACACCCACCACTGGTCCCCAGCGATCAACATGAACCAGTATGAGCAATGAACAGAACATATTGCTAAATGTAATATTTTATATCTGAATTACTTCATTGATCATTGTTAGTGTTTGTCGTGGTACTAGAACCTTACCTGATTATTTGTTATAAAATAAATTGAAGGTGCATATTATGATTCGACAATTGTGTCTTCTTCTTTTGTATTCCCCCATGAGAACACTGCCAAACTACTTGACACTAATGCCGAGTATGCATATGTGTACCATAGAATATCAGATTTGTTAGGGGGAGGATGGCAAAACTGGGGAGGGGGGATGTCTAAAAATTTTGGGGGAAATGTCGGGGGGGGGAGGAAAATGGTTGGGGGGGGGAGTGTCTAGCATTCGACAAATAAAGTTGATCAGATTAAAATTCTGATGCCAACTGTCCCTCGACCAGTAGAAACGTTTCTGAATAATAACTCGAAGAGTGAAGATTTCGAAATCCTGCCTCAGGTCGTGGCTTCACTTTGACACCTCACACGACGCATTCGGACCACGGATGGTCCTTCAAACACACCCCACGCATCCCCAAAATTGCTGCTTTCTATACTACGGCCAGACTGCGCACACGCAAAATGATGAAACTGGACTAGACACCAGTTCAATCCGACTTGCCCAGTGCGCATGCATGCGTCATCAGAATAGAATAGAATAGAATAGAATAGAATATATTTATTGCGGAATCAGGCGCCCACACGGAGCGTACAATTATTTATCCCTCATCCCACATGATTAATATGATTATAGGACAATTACAAGAAATGAATTACATTGACTCCATTGCCACGGCGTTGATCCACTGGGGGGGGGGGGGGGGGTGCGGTCTGCTGAAGATGGCTCCATTCTCATCTTTTACCGACAACCACACCCCCACCTGGGCCAAGGACCCACCAGGGTGGGCCCATTCCAGCCTCCTGCCCAACGACATGCAGGCACACCCGAGCAGAGGCGACAAAGAAGTCAAGTATAGACACGCAACGAAACGTTATACACAATACGAATATCCAGTATCATGCTAATTGTCGAAATGATACACGGTAATTATATTGCAAATATTTGAAAGCATCAGTGACTTGTTGAATAGAAATCTTACTCTTTAGTCATATGAGTGGATTTAAATAGAATGATGATGATGATGATGGTCTTCGCTGAGGTCCCCGCTTCTATCATTTAATATACAGTCAGTATAGTTAACTGGAATGTTGTGGGCATTTAAAAAAAAATCCTGAACCTTGTAAAAATTTGTTAAGGGACTATTCATTTTTACCAGGGGGTGGGCCGGGGGAATCAGAGGTTTGGTTCGGGGGGGGGGGGGACATCTGAATTCAAACCCGGCCTATTTCCATTACACCAACAATTTGAGACCATGCACCCATCCCCATGTACCGCCTTTAGGCCCTGGTCGGGAGATATTTATTTTGAGATTATTTTGTTCCAGCATATTTTAAGCTGGGAACCCAGATAAGATTGACAAAGTCTAATAATTGCCAACTGAACTAATCCCCCTTAAACATGACTAATCCCCCATAAACAAACACCAAGTACGGTACACCTTCGACGACTGAATGAAGATTACATAATAATCTAGTCCTTCAGTTTGTTTCAACCCAGATGGAAAGATGTAGGCCTATCATGGACAGCAGCAGAAACACCGGGCCATTAAATGCTAGCTTAACCATGATTTAATACAGATACATCCAGATTGTGTTGATCATGTTTAACAGAATACAGTAAAACCTAAACAGTTTATTTCCATATTATTCGGGGAAAAAGTACTAGTCGGCAGCAAAACAAAATTCATTTAATTAATTTAGAAAAAGTCTTTTCAAAATAAGTAAAACATTGACACTGTACAATACCTTATCATAGGGCGACTGGGGAAAATGGCCACTGCATTCTGATAGTATATTTCGAAATTTATCATTAGACTTTCTTAGTTTAAACATATTTGATTACCTCAATAATAGCAATAGGATTGGGGACACGTTCTAATCAACTAACGTTGATTACAATTACATACAAAGATAAATAATCAGGCGGCAAAGCAGACATTAACTTCGGCATACAGACTTTCTTCCACATTTATGTGTAAAATGTGAACTTTTTTGTAATGAAATAAGTTTTGTTGAAAATACATATTTTAATAAGTAAAAAAAAAACAAAAAAAAACAAGAAAACTATGCTCATACTAGTAAAATCAAATACAGGAAAAGTAAACAGTCCATGACGGGAAATGTCCGAAGGGAAAATGTTAGCCAGGGGAAGTGTGTGCGCGGCGATTCTCCTCTCGGACCTGGTATACCAGGACAAAATGGCAATCGACCATCAGTTACATATCTTTTCTAATCTCTCTCCATGTCTTTGGGGTGATAGTTTTAAATATGTCTTTGCAATAGTCATCATGTGCCCGAAGTGAACTTGGGATATCGGGGAAGGCAGATCGGTACATATACGTTGTGTATTAATGGTGGGATGGTGATCGGATTGAAGATAAGTGCGGCTGATGATTCAAGACAATTTCCATACAATTTAAGCTACGGCCCTGGCATAATGGGAGACAAGGCTGTTCGAAGGTTGGATTCAAGATTGCATGCCGCCCTCGACGCGCCGAAAGCAAGGCATATTGTGTTTCATTTTCGATAGATTTTTCGACTTTAAAGTTGTCAATTTTCATATCAATAGTGCTGAATATCACTACAGGGGTTTATCCATCTGTCCACTCAAATTTGAACATGAACAAAAATCCAAATTCGCTCTCACCATGCCACTTAGTATGTAAAAATATGTCGAACACCGAAATGAAATCGTCCAGTTTGACGCCTATTTACATGATACCAGACGATCGGGAGTCTTTTGGTGGATTTTTTTATATGCATATGTTTGACGAAATATGGACGCATCATCTTGTAGACATCGGGCACGATGAACTAAAACAGTCGACTTTTAGAACGGAAAATGTACGTCGGAAGAAGCACAAATAGGACCAGTCGCCATGAGAGCTGTCGAACATTTATGCTGGTCTTCTCCGAGGTCCGCGCGTCTGTCATTTATAGCCGGTTCGCTGCAGCGCAACCGTTACAACTGCTTCGCAGCTGCACACGACATTCAAATTTAAAAATTGAATTGAATTGCAACCGTTACATTACGGGCTACCTACCAAGGTGAAGACATTTGGGTTACAGCACTTCGTTTCCTGAGTGGTTTTGAGCGACAGAACGTGAGGGGACCATAGTATGGAGGAATTATCACTCTTCTAATAGAAGTGCCGAGAAGAATCACCAGCCACGCATCGTTTTCTGCTTTGATTTGACACAAATCTCTAACCGACTGCATGCATGGGGAGGACGGAGATGTATAGATTTCTTCTGCGTAGTTGACGGATTTTACAATTATGATTAACACCAGATCTGAAAGTACGCTCTCTATCGCCAAGATCGGGAGCGACTATTGTAGATCTATTTTCCGTAGATCTGGACTTTCAACGGCGGATGGAAGATTGCGGGAAGGCTAACATACTGGTAGTGCCCGCCTACGAAGCTGGGTCATCATGACATGAAGGAACCAGACGCATGGTTATATATCGGTTATCCAATTTTGCGCCCCGACAAAGAATGCTGAAACAAAAATAAAATAAATATTAACTGCTCCACCCCTGGCCTATATACAATAAAATGTCACACATATGATGAACAAACATTTAGAGATGCATGTGTTTCACAGTATTTATATTGATATATGTTCATGAAACCGACAAGATTCGAATGACCATCCTAGAAAATTATATGCAAATAGATTTGCATATGCTATTAAACGTGTGATCATCCGCATGTGCGAGCACCTTTCATTGGTTTCAAAATCCTGCAATTTGCACACGTTTCTATAGTCTAGGAAATATTATCAAATATCCATTTATCATAACCGTGTGTAACATATGCAAATAGTCATATATAACATCTATGTAGTGCACGTTGCAAATATAATGAAATACGAAAATGTCATTACACGAAACCTAGCAATTTCATGCGTGTTATGTTCAATTTTACCAACTCGTCATCCATATAGGAAATGTTTCAGAAATATACAGATTTAATAATCCAAGTGAAATGTAGATAAAAACCATTGATTTCAACGTACATTACACGTATAAGGAAGACTCGTATGTACAAGCATATATCACAAGGTGGTTACATACATCATGTCCATATGCCAATGACCTGGCCACTGTGATATGGGAACCGCCGCGCTGTTCCAACCGGGGGAAAAAAGAATCACCACTACTTCGTATGTACACACCGACTCCTACGTGCATGAAATCCACTTCGGGCTCTTTTCCCTGTAACAACCGTGTCAATACAGTCCAGCCTAATAGCGATAAAAAAAATTTCACCTCCTGCGGTTCTTCTTCGACGAGCTCCAGGTGATCATCATTGGCGATGAGTTAGACGTTCCGTGTCAGTTGGAACAACGCAAGCTCTGTTCCGCACGCTGCCATGGTGGTAAATGAGAAAAAACTGTTAGAGAGGCCTGTCTATATAGAGTAGTACATAGTGCGCTTCGTTGCCAGTTCAATAGGG
The DNA here is from genome assembly GCA_036873755.1 of Hanleya hanleyi. Taxonomy (NCBI): domain Eukaryota; kingdom Metazoa; phylum Mollusca; class Polyplacophora; order Lepidopleurida; family Hanleyidae; genus Hanleya; species Hanleya hanleyi. Next base: position 15,219 of record JAVTVY010018667.1, read on the forward strand.
CTGGAAATGCGCTTTTATACTACTGCATGTGAGTCAATATACTAGCCTTTGCGCATTGCGCCGCAAGGTCAATAGGGCTCGAAATGCATTTTTTTATTACTACATGCGAAGACGAATATACCTCTTGGTATAATTAGCCTAGTCCGTGTCCGTACACGTTATAGTTTTTTCGTTCTCCCCTACCTTCGTGAAAGTCCGTGATCATTCGGTGGTGTAATGTTATTTGTATAGAAAATCATTTAACCTAGGATTTTGCTATACGCACCTTAGTAAAAAAAATGGGATTCTGGCATTCACGCAGCAAGGATGCAGCCACACATTTGAACCATTGAACGTTCATTATTTCAACCAATGGCTAAGCCTGAAAAAGAGCCAATGAGTAGGCTAAGCCGGTTTTAGACAGCCAATCGACAACATCCTGGGTTATTGTATGAGATTTCATTTTAACCTAGGAAATTGCTATAGAACATCGTCCCCTGGCTAGCCTTACGGGAACGGGACCGCTGGAATTTACCATTGAAAACAAAGATACGGCCTACCTGGATTTAGCCCACACGTACTGGTACGTGAAAGCCAAAGTGGTGAAAGGAGACGGGGCTGCCATCGACGACAATGCGGCCATAGCCCCAGTGAATCTCTGGCTGCACTCGATGTTCCAACAGGTAGATATCAGTCTGACCGACAAGCTCATCAGTACGTCCACCAATACGTATCCGTACCGAGCCTACATCGAAACGTTATTGTCGTACGGAGAAGATGCCAAAAAATCACACTTGTCAGCCTCACTGTACTACAGAGATACGCCCGGGGAAATGGATGCGACCACGGTTGCAAATAATGGGTATATCCAACGCAGGAGGTTTAGAGCCGATAGCAACTCCGTGGATATGATGGGCCGACTGCACGCCGACCTGTTCCTGCAAGACCGCTACCTGATGAACGGTGTATCCATCAAGATCAAGTTGATCCGTTCCCCACCCACCTTCGCCTTGATGGCCGGCGGAGATGCCCCCAATTACAGGATCGTCATAGAAGAAGCAGCCCTGTATGTCCGTACCGTGGATTTGCAACAGGGCGTGTTGTTGAGTTACATGGAAGCCTTATCGAAAAAACCAGCCTTGTACCTCCTGCGACGGGTACAGACCAAGGTATTCTCTGTGCCAGCGGGTACGATGATGGCCAATAGAGAACATTTATTTCTAGGGATCTACCTAAACGTCTTACCCTAGCGTGTGTCACCAACACCAGTTTCAATGGACAGTGGGGTGAGAATCCGTTCCACTTTCAACATTTCAACATCAACTTTGTGGCACTGCACGTGGCTGGCCATCAAATTCCAGCCCGACCGTTACAACCGGATTTTGGTCACCCTCAATATGTGCGGAGCTACCTGTACCTGTGCACAGCCACAGGACAAAAGAATCAGGACGAGGGAAATACCATCAATCGACGAGACTTTGACCGCGGGTACTCCTTGTTTGCCTTCGACCTCATCCTCACCTTGGAACACGATCATCAACTGGCCTTGCTCAAGAAAGGAAACTTACGGGTGGAACTGCGTTTCTCCGTAGCTCTACCTCATACCATTAACGTGATTTGCTACGCCGAGTTTGATAACGTCATCACAGTGGATCAGCAAAGAAACGTCCTGTGTGACTACGCCAGCTAGATTGATGGATACAGAGCAGCTCATTACCGTACTCCAGCGGGATCTCCGGGTACCCTTTCGAGGTGTGTTTCCAGGCAATGTCTTTCCCACCACCCCATCCACCCCTGCGGCCTACATCCTGAATACAGACCCTAGTACTCGATCTTCGGCCATAAATAGATGTAAAATCACTAACAAAAACCCTGTAAAAGTAAATATTTTCTAAATGGGCACACGCGTGCCATTATTTCAGGAGACTTGAGCTATTGAAATTGAAAAGGAAAGACGTCTAATCCTCCTTAACCCTACCTGGCCTGGGGGGGGGGGGGCGGAAAGTGCCCCCCTAGTGAACTTTTCTCTGCTGCTCCGAAACGACAAAACCTGAAACTTGGTGACTTTTAAGCTTATCTTATTGGGGTCATTTTGAGCCTATTTTCATATACCCCCGGGCAGAGGATCATGGGTAAATTCAAAATGGCGGCCATGTGGTATCCGCGAAAGTCGTGTTTTTCAATCTTTTCGCTCCATTTCTTCACATTTTCCTTGCCTAAAAGTCCTTATGAAAGTATTTTATTTATGAATAACTAATTATTCTATATTTTATTTGATTTTTTTCGAGAGAAAAATCGGAAAAATGAAAATTTCCAAAAATCGACCCCCAAAAGGCCGAAAAATGGCTTCCGAGAAGATGACGTCACTGTGACGTCATCATGGCGGCCATCTTGGATTTTTTTACATTTCCCGGTAGAGCTTGAACCAAAGATACTATGTGGTAAGTTTCAGCGCTCTAGCCTTAGTGGTAGAGAAAATATATAGGGGGGCACTCCCCCCCCCCAGGCTGCGATACACCCCAAATCGCCCAGGCCAGATAGGGTTAAACCTTCTTAAACCTTTCCGAAAAACTCCATAAAATATACGAAAATGTGTCAAATTCTACCCGCAACCCAGAGAAAACGTACGAAATGATTTTCTTCTTATGTATGCTAAAGTGTTTCCCGTCCAAAGGACAATTTAAAATGGCGAAAAAACAGGGGGTCGACCTACTCGTTTTTTTGTAAAATTTTATCGCCATAAAGGAATCATCATTTTCGCTTCCCGAAAAAGTGCGAATTTTGGCCCGCCAGATATTCAGTTCCGGATACGATTTACTCTGTAGTGGCGAGTGGGTGCGATCAACAAGCAATTGTTATAGCCTCGTTTGGAGAAATGGTTACGTCCAGCAGGATGATACTATAGATATCAGTTTCTAGAAAGGTAAGAAGAATTACCATGCTGTCAAAATCGGGCGACCTTCCTTATCATAAAATTAGGGAGGGGCCATTTTTGCGAAACCGTGGCAAGTGTGGAGTGCACCCTGAGTAGTGTATGCGGGCAGTACTGTGTGTATTATCTCACTCACCGGAGTAGAGGACATTCCATGCAAACGATCGTACATATGTTTGATGATTATTCTCAAGCCGAAGACCGTGATGTCTTAGTGTACGACTGGGCTGCCTCTCGTTTTAATGTTCATGCCCCATTTCTCTGGTTGTCTTAAATTTCCCCGCGCGGTGTTCTTATGGTTGTTATGACGTTGTTGTTCTGACGTTCATTGATGATCAATAAAAAGTCATGAAAACACAAGTGACGTTTTGACTTTTTTTTCAGGTGAACAAGAATGTATAGAATATTTACAAAGAATGTCAACAATACAGTAGGTGTGAAAAAACTGTCAGGAGTAGGATTCGAACCCACGACCTGCATTGCGCAGACCAGCATTTTTAACTGGCGCCTTAAACCACTCTGACTTTTACAGCTATCGTGTACGCTATTTTTACAGTTATAGTTTTAACCCGTTGTATCATGAGAAGTATATCAAAAGTCATAGTTTCACAAGTCCAGGTAGGTGGTACAGACTCCATCGGGAAGGACTTTCCGCTTGGGGTAAAAGAAAGTGAAGGCATCCCGTTGCTGAATGTACGTCCGCATCTGGTGGTCGACGACCCGGAATCCCCTGTTAGTGCCACTCGCACTGGCCTGTCTATGGAGCACGTCCAGGCCTGTTAATGGCAGGGTCGCCCCGGTTGACCCCTTTGCAGCCGAACTTGTTGTTTTCGTCTCCACCGTAACAGTAGTACGTCTTGGACGACAGGGCGATCATGGTATCACCACTCCACTCTAACTTGAATAGGCCCGGAGTGCGCTTGTCGTACTGGTAATGGTCTTTTCTCGGTAGCCACTGGTCCCGTTCCGCCTCATACTGTGCGCGTAATTCGGGTTTGATGAGTGACTCCCAATGCGTGTCCATCTCCATTAATTGCCAGTCTGATGGATTGAAATACACATCCATGAAATCGTATGAAAATTGCAGCATTCTCAGCTTGGCCACCTGGTATACCATACATCCAATTTGGAGCGGTAGGTAGTAACGCGTGGTATTTTTGGCGTATTGTCATCGATGAAGTCGACGGACCGAAACAGTTGATCTTTTTGCGCGCTTGTGGGGTAGTGCAGATATTGACGTTGACGTGCTTGTCTTGGTTGGTCACCGTTTTTCCATAGTAACCATTGCCCGTCAGTTTCCAGGATTCGCCGATAAAGGCTTTACTGGCACCCTCATCCCTTTGACGACGGGCAGACGTCACGATGTCGTCATGCCCCGCAAAACAGGCGTTGGGTACGTACTGTATTACTTGGTACACTCGCGTCACTTCGAGGCAGTGGCTCATGTACCACTGTAGTAGAGGTACCACGATTTTTTCCACAAACATGCTCCCGATCGGCATCCGACGTGGACGAGGCAGGTACTCGTGTTGCTCGGCTCAGCATCCCGACTCACCAGCGTGTTTTTCAAGATGGGCGAGCACTGGGCGGATAGTGGCTTGAGAGTGTCGGAAAAATGCATGTCGCATTCCACAAAGCCGTAGAGGTCCCCGGAACGAACGGCGTCGAAAATCTGTGGCAGGGCCAGGAGTCGCCGGCGACTGAGGGGGTACTCGCGCGCTTTAAGGAAACGGCTTGAGTGTGGGAGGTTCTGGCACATGGTGTGAAATTCACACTCCCACATTTTCCCGCAGTTCTTTTGGCGATTTCGCACGTCGTTCGTTGAAGCGTCCAGCGCTGAAATGGCATTCATTGCCGTGCCAGTAGCACCCGTAAAATTGGAATACGGTAGGTGTTCTACCCACAAGGGTAAACCGTTCGACGGGGAGTCGGCGATCTCCTATGCGCTTCTCTGTGGCGTTGGTTTGATGTCGTATAGAAATTCGGTTCAGCGAGATGTTTGTTGGGCGTACGTTGAGGTGTGAAATGATGGCCTTCCGCCAACCAGCGCGTATAATGTCCGCTTGGCATGGGTTGGGCGAGGGACCACAGATAGAGGATATTGGCATCAAATCCAATGATTTTGGCACAGGGTTTTCCACCTGGAAGGGTTGTGACTTCCTTCTCGTGGTAGTTATGAAAAATAAGGCTGGGCCCGCCGACGATGTTCTGCTTTAAACAATCATACATGTCCTCGTCTTTTTGCTGTATCAGTGAGTAGGTAGAACAATCTTGAAAAAGATGGGGAAGAGCAAGACCCGGTAAACTCAAGCACTCCTTGAATATGTCGACGTGCATTTGATCCCGAAAGAGTTGGGCCATTTTCTCGGCCGCTTCGAGGAATGAAACGACATCTAAGTTGTTATCATACACCAGGAAATTCCGCAAGGTCTGAAAAGATCGTCGAAGAAAGCGTCCCGGGATGGTAATCGTGTTTCCTCCAAGCGGTCGAGCGTCGACATATACGTGTAAGGGAACCTCCCTTTGGTTTGTGCACAGTCATAGACTTTCACCCACTGATCATAGCTATAATTGGGAGCTAGGTAGTTGCGTACATCGAGGAAATGGAGTGACGTGGTGGTGAGGGCCATATGATTATTGATCTTTTTGATGACGGACTTGATGGAATTGGACTGGGCCAAGTATGGGTAGAGAAATTTCTTCACCATGTTGAGATCGTATCGACCCGAATTGAAGCCGAGGACGGGTAACTAGCCTAGGTATTGTAGGAATCGGGCTTTCAATTTCTCCGCGTACGGCTTGGGTAAAGGTACATCCTGCGACTGGATGTCCTGCATCTGGGGTCCGACTCCTTCTCTGACTCTTCATCGTCGCTGACCGACACACCCAATGTAGGAATACGATCGTCGAGTAGGTCCAGTGCGTCCTGGAACTTGGACACCAACAGTTCTGTACTGGCCGCACTGACTTCCTCTAAATATACCATCATCCGGGTAATCAACTCGTGGGAGTTCCCGGTGGACACGAAACAGACGGGCGCAGCTTCATAGCCGGGCACTCTGGTGGAAATGCTGACACTCAGGGGAATATGGCGCTGCGTCCACTGCGTTTTGGCTGAGAAAATGTCCATGGGTTCCAAAATCACCTCGAATCGTAACACGCCCGGTAGGGAAAATAACAATCCCCTCATCAGCCAGCCCTTCGAAAATAGTAGGCATGTTATGGTACACACCCCCAGAAAATTTTCGTTTCGCAGTGTCTTCTCGTGCCGATGTGAAAGCCAAGACTGTTTGAACAGGCGATGGCATTGAGAACAACTGTAGGATCGTAGATGAGGGAAAAATGACTCACCCCGCCGTCGTCGAAAACATTGACTTTCATCGTTCTGTTGAGCGATGAACCAATTCAGCCACAAATGTGTCATCCTCCTTCGGTAGTAAACGGTATACAAAGATATTCACGTGGAAAAGCGATTCCACGACATCAAAATACTTGAATGGGACTCCCAGGAACTGCCGCGGGTCTATGTCTTGTGCCTCTAGATACTCTTCCCAATAGATATTTACCCTTCTATCACAAGCCCGGGGACCACACTGGTCCAAGTCAACGGTCAAACACCGAAACAGACATTTCCGGTCTTTGTAGAGCCCATGGGCGCCTCGCGTTTTCGATGGAGCAGCCAAGACGGAAGAATGACAGGAGCGCCGATGGGATGATCTCTCAATTTGGTCACGAAAAATGTGACGTTCGTCACCATTTCCACAGTCCATTTGGCGTTGGGACGTTGCAACCGGGCCCATTCCAAAGGGTCCAACGTAGTGAGTTGGTCGATGAGTGGCTTCAGAGAAATAGCATCCGTCACCGTGAAGGGCTGGTCAAACACATAGGTATTATTACTGGGATAATAATACCGTAACTGGTCCGTCTCTTTGTGCCGTAAGATATACCCAGATGTCATATTCAATTTGAAGGCTGTAGCTTGATCTGTAAAAATGCTCTCGGCATAGGTAGGAAGATGCGTGCGGTCCTTCAACCGGAAATTATACAAGTCCAGTAGGCGACGGTGAAGGTGAAAACAATGGCGTATCATGTTCCAGTGGCGTCTGCACAACGCACTCACACGTTCGTCTTCGGGCAAGGCTTCAGGCAGAGGCGCTCCTGGATCTAACGCGAAGTCCCAACCTCGTCTCATGCTATCGGTCACACCTGGTCAGGCAGGTAGACAGGCTCCACTGGTATTAGCTGCTCTCGTCAGGTAGGCAGGCTGGTCATGTAGCTCCTCAGGTAGACTCAGGCTGATCAGGTAAGTCTTCAGGCTGGTCCGGTCAGGTAGGCAGGGCAATGAATGAAGCAATTCCATGAAAATGCCGACTTTGATACACCTACATAAAAGGCCCCGGATGTACAAGGACCCGTATGGTACCGGATGTAAGTCCCCGGCTGTAAAAGGATGAATGGAAAAACCCCACATACAGCTCACTACAAGCATTGCTATTATTCAATCATACACAAATAGCTCCGAGGACCCGTATATAGATCAACCATAAATACCCGGCTGTAACAATCCACTAGAAAACCCGGATGGGAAAAGGTCCCAGATGTAAGGATAAACTGACAAGGACCCGGATTCTGCCATCAATGTCCGGCTGTAACAACCCACTGGGAAACTCGGATGAAAAAAGGCCCCGGATGAATACACTACATGTACAAGTACCCGGATGTACCCGGATGTAAACAAATCCCCGGATGAATGAACAGGTCATTACATGCATTCCTATCATTCAATTGACCTTGAACTATAGTGATCACGTGACCTCCGCGTGATGGAAAAACCCCAGATACAAGTCAGTACATGCATTCCTATCATTCCATACAGTCAGACATACCCAGGTAACGCCCGATTCACGCAGACCGGAAGTGACGTCATACCTGCGCAAAAACACCTGCGCACTCGTCCAAATGCGCGCTGCAATCCACTCTGTATACTACTGACGTCATCTTCCTGAAAGTTCCCCTAAAAATTATGAATAAAATAGAGAATATCAGTTTAACCGAAATAAAATACTTTTCTGTTATTTAAGGCAAGAAAAAAGTGAAAAAGTGGACGGAAAAGACCGAAAATATTACTTTCTCATGGTACCTGATGACCGGCGTCTTAGATTACCCATGATCTATTGCAACAAGGCATCTCAAAATGACTCCAGTGAGATTCGCGGAGAGTCATAAAGTTTCAGTTCTCTCGTTTTCCCCGTTCCCGAGATAAGGTGAAAAAGCTACGCCGGGGTGCATCATAGTCCCCCCCCCCCACCACTCCCAGCACGCAGGTTAGATAGCATTAAAATGACCCCTAAGGCCACATAGACAGGTGGAAATTTCAGGAATTCTAACATCCTGAGGCATTCTTTAGTACAAGTGAACTAATAATCTATCTAACACAATTCTGGTATGCTGAATTCGAAAATCGCTGTTACCAAAATATCTTTTGCCATTAAAGACCCCAAATGGCGTATCAAAGATGACCGCCCAAAACACGATTTTCTGACATACAACCATCTGTGACGCTTATTCTCATTCTGATTCATTTAACAAACATATAAAAATAAAATACTGAAATTACCAAAAGTGAAGGATGGGTATGGGGTGGAACTGACGTCAGTCTGCGCATGCGCAAAAAAGGGCATTGGAATGGACTTTTTGGGGTAGAGATGAACCATCCGTGGTCTTAATAGGCCGTGTAGGGTGTCAAATTGAAGATCTCGTGGTGTACACCACGACTTGAGGAATGTCCACGTCATCTGTGACGTCATTGGTGACGTCATCAGTACGAGTGTTAGCAAAAGCGGGAATTTTAGGGGTGCGTACTGGTGTGTTTGAGAGACTGAGGGACCATTCTTGGTCCGAATGGAATGTGTGGGGTATCATAGTGAAGCTTTCGTGGGACAGCATCCGACTGGTCTGGCGTATCGTGGAAGTAAGGGATATGACGCCCATGCGCAGACACTCCGAGCTTCAAACACCCAACTGCCCCATCCCCGATCTCTGAGCGCCCGACTGCTCCATCTCCGAGCTCCGAGCTCCAAACACCCAACTGCCCCATCTCCGAGCTCCGAGCTTCAAGCACACAACTGTCCCATCCCCGAGAACACGACATACATCTGTGAAAGCTTCATTATACGCCGGTTGTCCTTGGACACGAGAGCCATGGTTTACGCATGTCACTTCCACGTCATTTAATCTACGTAGACATTTGCTTTCCATACATAATAATCGTATAGAGCAAATCCATCTTACGGAACGGAGTCTCGATAACGAGCAAATTCAAAATACGCGCGAAGAACGATCAACACCTACGTCACAAACGAGAGTATTAGAACATCCCTATACGATGACGGTGAGCGGTCCTACGGGATGTGGATAGACTACTGATGAAATTCTTAGAAGAAGGGCCCCTCAGCTATACCCGTATTGTTTGGTGTTCTAGCCAGTGGCAGTCTGCCTACGAAACTACAAGATTACAGAATGTGAGATTCGTCCCTGGGATTCCTCACGATATCGATCAAGCGTATTTCTTCGACCCCGAGCAGACCAACGTGGTAGTGTTAGATGATCTGATGAGTGCGGCCAAGGACAATTCACACATTGTCGACTCGTTTACCAAAGGATCCCATCATCGCAATCTGTCCGTCATCTATTTGACCCAGAATCTCTTTCCTTAAGTGAAGGCGTCCAGAGATATTGCCTGGAACTGCTAATACGTTGTGTTCTTCCTCAATCCCATCGATAGAGCACAAATCCGTGTGTTTGGTAGTCGAGTTTATCCTCAGAACATCGACCATTTCATGCAGGCGTTTCAAGGCGCGACAAGTCGTCCGTAGACTTAAAAGCTCATACCCCCGAAGATCGCCGGTTGACGACCCACCTGTTGCCCGGCGAGGGGTCACCACAACGTCATATATCCCTACACGATCCACCGAGTCAACACCTGCAGCACCCGTCCAGCAGCAGCAGCAACCCACCCCCATACAGCGGGTCCCCTTCATACCATCAGTCCCGGAATATCACCCAACCGTGAAGGACCATCCCAAACTCGTACAATGGAATGAACACAATGTGAACTCAAGGCTATGGAAGCATTTGTTCAAAGAAAGTATGGACGCCGAGATGAGCGAGACGTTGGGGGTCACAGAAAACAAGTTTCACCACAAAGGGTATTCGAAAGAGGAAGCCGCAATTTTAGCCCATTACACATTGGCACCCAGACTACGTGTGAGTGAGTGAGTAGGATTTAACGTCGTTTTCAACATTGTTTCAGTCATATCACGACGGTGCCTACATGTGCCAGAACACGAGAGTGTCCATAGTTCCTATTATTCTGGACACTGATCAGCCCAGCCAGTACAGCACCCGGTCACCCATCCAAGTATTGACCGAGCTCAACGCTGCTTAACTCCGGTGATCTGACGAGAACCGGTGTGCTCAACGTGATGCGCCGTACCCCACCCAGACTACGACGGGCTTTAGGTCAGCAGTATGCCGACCTAGTGACCCATATAAAATTGCAGGACAAGGACCCGGTCCATATGGAAGTCGAAAGAACAGCGTCGATGTTGAAAACCTCGGGCATAAATTGGAAAGCGGCGTATGTCATAGCAATAGCACAAAAGGAACATTGTTTGAACGCGTCATTGAAAGGCGTTACGGCGTTAAGATAGAGCGTTGAGACGAGCGTTAAGGCGTAACGACGGGCGTTGACGAACGTCATCGCATTTCGATGAATTAGTGTCAATTCCATGAAAATCAGAGCGTTGAAGCGTTAACCCTATCTGGCCTGGGCTTTTTGGGACCTGTCCAGGCCTGGTGGGCCGAAATGGCCCCCCTAATTATTTTTCTTACCCCTTGAGCTAGGCGGCTGAAACTGATCACACTATACCCTTGGGTCATGCTCTACCAGAAAATGTAACAAAATCCAAGATGGCCGCTTTGATGACGCCACAGTGACGTCATTTTCAAAAACAGCATTTTTTGGTCGATTTTTCGGTCAGATTTTCCGAGTTTTTTATTTTTGCAATTTCTCCACAAAAACTGCATGAAAACTAAGCAAATATTAATGTGATATGAAATAAAATAGTTTTTGCCCACTTTTCATCGCGGAAAAGCAGACATTTTCAAGCAATATGACAAAAACATCACTTTTCTGGTACCCCACGTGGCCGCCATCTTGAATTTATCCATGATCCTCTGCTAGGGGGGTTATACAAATAGGCTCAAAATAACCCCAATAAGATAAACTATACAGTTTCAGCTCTCCATTTTTTGCCGTTCCGGAGATAGTGCCATAATGCCCCCCCCCCCCCGCCCAGGCCACGTAGAGTTAAGATGGGCGTGGGCGGGCGTTACTGTCTATAAAAGCAAGTGTATTACCAAAACTTGCACAGCCGACGTTCAACCCTCAACATGGCTTATACTTGCTCTGAGTGGGAAAATCACGTTCACCAGACGTTACGATGTGATGCGACAGGAGAAAAATATAGATGAGATTGAAGAGTTCGAGGAGTCCTTTTAGACGGATGCTGATACAGAGACTGCTGAGAGGCCACCGACTGATACAGAAACAGAGACTGGCTGAGACACTATCTACTGATACGGAGAGTTTGATCTCAGATAGTCAGCCTACATCCCAGGGCAGTGAGGAAGAACCTACCACCTGGAATCGTATTAATAGCTATGATGCGGTAATCGAAGACGCCGGACAGGATAACTTTCAACAGGCGTACATCCAAATACGCCCCTCTCTCAGGAAAATAGTCACGGTAATCTATGAACGGTATATAGCCTGCTCCCGCTTGAAATGAAAGGCGATATTTCAATTATTTTGACAATGGTGTTACCACACAAGCGTTAAATCTGTTCATGTTACGCTGAAGGTGTTCCTGGGACTGAATTAACGAGGAAAGTTCAAACTACAAATAAAGAAAACGAAGGTTAGAAAAACTGACAGAAAAGTACAAATCCGGTGATATGGAGTGATGACGTCACTGTCATCAGAGCAGCCGTCAACATTCGGTTGGCATATCTGATAGAGTATGTCGCAGCTAAACAGTTATGTGTAGAAAGTTTCAGCTTGTGTATAACCTATATATGTCGTGTCGGCCTTTGATACATATCATTTGATACTCACCAACTTGCCCAAATCAGGGTTTCAGGTAATTCCTTACAACGTCAATCAATTTTAATTAACCCTATCTGGCCTGGGCTTTTTGGGACGTATCCTGGCCTGGGGGGGGGGCCAAAATGCCCCCCCTAATTATTTTTCTTACCCTTGAGCTATGGGGCTGAAACTTACCACACTATACCCTTGGGTCAAGCTCTACCAGAAAATGTAAAAAAATTCAAGATGGCCGCTTCGATGACGTCACAGTGACGTCATTTTAAAAAACGGCATTTTTGGTCGATTTTTCGATTTTTTTATTTATGCAATTTCTCCGCGAAAAAAAGGCATGATAAATTAGTAAATATTAGTGTGATGTGAAATAAAATAGTTTTTGTCCTCTTTTCATCGCGGAAAAGCAGAAATTTTGAAGAAATATGACGAAAAAATAACTTTCCTGGTACCCCACGTGGTCGCCATCTTGAATTTACCCATTATTCTCTGCTCGTGGGGTCATGCAAATAGGGTCAAAATCACCCCAATATGATAAACGACAAAGTCACGGAGTTTCAGTTCTCCTTTTTTTGTCGTTCCGGAGATAACGCACAAAGTTTGGTAGAGGGGGCAGTTCGCCCCACCCCCCCAGGCCAAGTAGGATTAACTAATTAGCTGTAACCGTGAATTTGTAATGCATTTTTATTGCTTATTATTCTCAACGAACTCATAGCAATATTTCATCCTCTTCATTGGCATTCATGGACCCCTGATTCAGTCCAAGGGTGATCGCCGATCTATAGGTGTGAATCAATTATTACATTTTGTTTATTTTGACGTCATGTTTTAATTAACAATTTTCGGAATGTTAACGTGGAAAGATATTCTGGTAACAAGCAGATTCGGATTCAGCACCCTTGAAATATGCTAAAACAACTTGTTACCAGCTTGTACCAAAAAATGCCTCAGAAACATTTTCTAGAGGCTTTTTCTGACTTTTCCACCTGTCTAACAGGGTTTATCTGAGATCAATTTTATTAGGTAAACGGTTATAATTGTAACTCTTTGGGGCCGACATAGGGTGAATCTAGAATGGCTCCAATATTGATAATGATCTCAGTACAACGGAGTATAGTTGTACTGCTTTTATCATACAATGTGCAATTCTTAGGGGCATATTACAACGAAATCGTGACACGCCGGAACTAGAGCATATCCATCACTAGAGGCATACAGAACAATATCAGAAAGAGTCCTGTGATGACCTCTGCCCCCTCCCCTCCCCTCCCCCCCAAGGACCTGAGAGGAAATATTATCATTACAAGAATAGCTTTCCAGCAGCTTCGTTATTTTCATTCCCATTGCGGGTAGCAAGCCGAAACTTGCCACATTATATCTCTGTTACCTGATTCAAGCGCGAGCAGAATTTGACGATTCTGATGATGTCACAGTGAGGCCATATTCTAAAACTAAACCATTTTGAAGACAGTTTTTCTAACCGATTTTTCAAAAAAATTTCAATGGTGTAATTTTCTTCAATTCATTATCTGATTTGAGATAAGATAGTATTGGGTACCATTACGTAGAAAAAGGCACTAATTTTCAAGAAATACAACGAACACAACTTTCCAGTTACATTCTGATGAAAGCCATTTTGAATTTACTCATGGTGTTCGGCTCTGAAAATTATGCAAAAGGCTCAAAATGACTCAATTTGATATGCTATAAAGACGCAAGTCTCCCAACGTGCGTTCGGTTTTTGGAGCAACGAAAAGGTGTGGAGGGGATGGCGAATGAACACCGTATGAGCTAAACAGACAGACGAACTCCTACACAGTCGATTCTTCTTTTCTTCTATTTATATCTCTCTCTACTCTCTCCTTGTTATTTATTTGTTCTAATATATAGCGCTTGTAAATATATTAAATGAACTAAGAAATGTACCGTGAAATTTAAAAACATTGAGCTGATGGACCGCGAAATCCGTATCCGTATCAAAATCAATCCTACATGAAGTATCTACCGAAACTTACATGGGAGATGAACCATCAGTTTGAAGCACTTGTGGAGTAGAGTCTGACTGGACTAGTGTGTAGTGGAAATGCTGTGAATCTGCGCATGCACAGAGAGAGAATAGTGGAAGAATGCCATTTCAGTGGACGTTTTCGGTCGAGATGGGTCATCCGTGGTCTAAATGGGCCGTGTGGGGTATCGTATTGAAGCGAGTTTCCGATAGGCCTATACGACATTTGGTAATAAGTGGTCATTTGTTGACACATTTCGGTATCCAAATACACATTTGGACCCAAATCCAAATAGCAATGTCACTAATTTAAAAATCAAAGAATATATAAGCAAAGATAGATTGCAAATTTGAAACAGCAGTGATATTATGCTGTTCCAAATCAGTATGCCGTACCTTATATTCCCATATTTGTTGAGTATGAACTTTGTTTACATACCAGTAGCATCCTTACGGCACGTAGTCTCAGATTGAGCGAAATTAGACAAGTTATGAAAATCAAAAATATTAAACACTTTCGTATGAATCCACTGTTCAATTGCTTTGAAATAATTGCCTATATTACTTTTTTTTGTTCATGCTCTGAATTAATACCGGTAAATGTATTCTTTCCTGGGACTTAATACAGCGGCTCCGTGTATCGTACACCTGAGAATTTTATTTTTAAAGTACCGTATAGCGGTGGAATTCATTAAATATCACTTTAATAATTGAGTTTATCGGGGTCTAATGTATACCTGCAGTGTTCCAATTGGTGAATTCATGGAGCCATTGCTGTCTCTAAATCTCTTGCTCTTTATGTCTGAGACATTTGAGGAGATTAAGGTACACATTGGATAGAATTGTTTTTTAAATTGCCCTTTATATGCGGTACAAGCCTGGCGAATGTGTTGTTTTCTGCATGATAAACCTGAAGCAATTTTTCCACTCGCATTGCTGATGAAAATATATCAATTTTTTCAGATTACATGTATGTAGATACACAAATACCTCTTTCAAAGATCTAATTTAAGACTTTCATGATCCTATTGCAAGAAAGGTCGTTTAAGGGCAACGTGTGTAACAAGATTATGTTGTATTTTTTATGTAGTGCACAATATTATATATTTGGTACATTTCCTCCCCTGGCTTATCCTCTTATATAGCTAAAATGTACCAGTAGGATCATGTAAAATATATGAATCAGTAAAAAAAAATGTATCATGTAAAGATGTACCAGTAGTAGGTTTGATCATTCCAGGCCAGATCTACTACAGTCTCATAAGAAACCCCAAATTCCGCCTCATCCACTCTTTTACTATAGGTACGCCCTAGGATTAGAGAGCTGAAATAATAAAGAATAGTTGATTTGAGCAAAAATGTGTAATGGTGAATAATATATACAGGAGTATTTTCCGACCTTTTTTCCACAGAATTTAGAAACAAGTCCTTTTTCTCTCCAAACAAAGTTATAAATAAAATGGAATATAATTAATTTCACTAAAAGAAAATACTGCTATATCCTATTAGGCAAGAAAACTGCGCAAATATAGAGAGTAAAGGCAAAATCCGCGACTTTCTGAGGACACCTCATGTCCGTCACCTTGAATTTGCCCTTGATCCTCTGCATACAGGATTAAGCAGTTTTTGTCTCAAAATGACCACAATAAGATTTATATAATCGCCGGTACTGTTAATGTTGCGTTTAATTTTTGCCTGAAAATGATGAGATTCTGCTGGTGGACGTGAGGTTTGCCTTCTTTCCAAATCATTGTGATTGTAGTTTTTGCGACTCGTAAACGTGGTGGAGAATGAAGCGCTTGGTCGGCGTCGGGTTTCACGAGTATTTAGTCTGAATAAGAACTTGCATTCAATACCACGTTTGTGCTGTTTTTGACAATCAGGCTTATGAATTAGTTCATAATTTTACAACAGTTGACTTCATAAGGCTATTACATCATCGCTCTGAAATATTTGTATCTAATACCGCTCGAGCCAGTGATCATGTCATTCAAGATTACCACATGAACATCTACAATAAAAGCGTGGCTGGTGTAACGGTTAACCGTTTGTGTAGAGAACGATTCGACTATGGAGGGTGACCCAGAATGGAATGCGGGGAACGACCTTGACATGTATCATCAGCGAGAAGCAAGCCAGTGTACGGAAATGGAGTCCCCCGTATTTCTCGCTTACCAGAGCAAGATAGGAGTTGCCATTTACGTGGAATATTCTCTACAGGTTCTAGATTGGGATGCCGTTCTAGTTTATGGACTATGAACTGTAATTTCGCTGTGAGAGACGATCTTTCATGGCAGGCGAAACGTCTCCGTTCGTGGGGCTCTTTTCGTGGGGACTTTTCGAGTGCGGAGAGTGCACTCATTATATAAAGAGGTGCAGACATTTCGAGCGGGAGCAGACCAAAAAGACAGATCTGGAGGAAGCACGCAAGGTACAGCCTAAATTGTGTGGTTTTGGCGCACTTTGCGACCGGGTCGCAAATGTAATTGTTTTGGCATGGAAGTCTAAAAGATTGTAGATCCTGTAGCTAGTGCAACCTGTATAAAACACGTCAATCCAATGAGAATTTGCCGGCTCGCATTTTCAGTGTGGAACCGTGTTTTTGTGTTGTACTATAAGTATAGGGAACACGAAAGAGTGGGAAGACCGACTGGCGTGTTTATTGTAGGCTGGGGGTATTCTATAATACTGTAACATGACATATATTACCGCGTAGCACATTACGGTAATCATGATCAGACATCAGTATAGAATAAGGATATAGGTCAATACCAGTAGATTGTATGATATCGGCACCGTTTTGCTGAACAGCCCGGAGCACTGGGACGTGGTCAGTATAATTTAGGTGTCGGTGTCATCGGTTGTGAAGCGGTATTTGACGTTAATAAGGGATTCCCTCCACCCTCAGATTATATGCAAATGCACTATAAATACAGAGATAATAGAGCTAATCTCTCCTACCGTTATTCAACGACATATCGTGCAGCCCGTGAGGTCGGCGACCGGGTCGCAGAAGGTCGCAGGAAGGTCGCAGACGGTCGCAGAGACGCTGTACGGGTGCGAAAGAGACCACAAAGTTTACAGACAGTACAGAGAAGACGGGGCACAGCAAAGACGGACTTCTTCTCCCGAGATACGTCAATAAACCGTGAAATCTGAGAGACCTGCGACCGGGTCGCAAAAAGGTCGCAGAGGCTTTCGACCGGGTGCTATACCTACCTGTGCGGGAAGCAGACTGGTGAGCTGACAAGTTAGGGTCAGGCTCCGACGACTGGGGGTGAAGAAGACGACGGGCTGCCACATCCATGGAGGGGCTCCAAACGACTGGGTGGTATATATTGGGAGAGCGTTACAGCCGTAACGTTCCGACGACTGGGGGGGGGGGGAAGAAGACGATGGGCTGCCACATCCGTGGAGAGGCTCCAACGACTGGGTGTCGTATACTGGGAGAGCGTTACTGCCGTAACGTTAAAACGACGGAAACCGACGACTTGCGACCGGGTCGCAGAAGGTCGCAGACGGGTTGCGACCGGATCGCAGAAGGTCGCAGAGGCTTGCGACCGGGTCGCAGAGGGTCGCAAATACAGTTATCGTGTGGGGAAAGGGCTAGCAACCAGGCCGCCCTTGGTTACGTGTGACGGGAGAGGTGAAGGGTCAGCAGCCAGGCCGCCCTTGCACACAGAAGAGAAGGGCCAGCAACCAGGCCGCCCTTATCGCGTACCCATACATATTTAACCCTATCTGGCCTGGGCTTTTTGGGACCTGTCCAGGCCTGGGGGGGGCCGAAATGGCCCCCCCTAATTATTTTTCTTACCCCTTGACCTAGGGGGCTGAAACTTATCACACTATACCCTTGGGTGAAGCTCTACCAGAAAAAATCCAAGATGACCGCTTTGATGACGTCACAGTGACGTCATTTTCAAAAACGGCATTTTTTGGTCGATTTTTCGGTCAGATTTTCCGAAATTTTTATTTTTGCAATTTCTCCGCAAAAACTGCATGATAAATTAGTAAATATTAATGTAATGTGAAATAAAATAGTTTTTTCCCACTTTTCATTGCGGAAAAGCAGAAATTTTGAAGAAATATGACAAAAACATCACTTTTCTGGGACCCCACATGGCCGCCATCTTGGATTTACCCATGATCCTCTACTCGGGGGGTTATGCAAATAGGCTCAAAATGACCCCAATACGATAAGCTATAAAGTCACGGAGGGTCAGCTCTCCATTTTTTGTCGTTCCGGAGATAGCGCAGAAAGTTTGGTAGGGAGGCCATAATGGCCCCCCCAGGCCTGGTAGGGTTAAAGCATAACTGTAACTGTAAAATTATATGCACACACTCTCTTATATTATTTGTATATAATATCAAGCTTATTGGCATACACTCTCCTAGTGTCTGTACATATATGTATATATTATTCTAATGCATAACGTTATATCTCCTTAGACATTCTGTCTAAGCCACGCGGTTCCACGCTATTATCTGTAATCGCGTATACTATTTGTGCAGAATATACCATAATAGACCTTTACATCAGCGTCAGTCATCCTTGTAGGGTTGTGATCATCTCTTCGATCCCCGGATCTCTACTAGTGAAGGGGTTAACTACGGTGACGGCCAGAATGCCAGTGGGCAATCCCGGTTATTGATTCGTTTTGCGTAAACACCACGACTGGTCCTGCTCGTACACGTTACACTGGGATCATTTTGTCGTTCATGTGATGTTTTTAGAAATATGTAGTAAGTATATTTGTCTGTGGGATCATATGACTTCTTGTCAGTACACCGGCGTCTTTTTCCACCACTGTTTTAATGTTGAGAAATGAGAAGTTTGGCAGGGAAATATAATGCCCCAAAACTGGCTAACTTGGGTTAAATTCAGTCATAAAAGTCATCCAGATTGAATTTTCCTAATCCTCGCGGGGAGGGGGTGGGGGGTGAATTTAGGGGATGTAGGCAGCATCACTCTGTAAATCAGCTATTATATAGAGCGATTTTTCAGATAACACCGTACCGGTCAATTATCGTGGGAGTCATATTGGAAAAATGGCCGCCCAGGCTGACGCAGGACAGTGGCTCAAATCTTTAACCCCATCAGGCATGAGGGGGAAGAAGAGAGGGGGGCGGTGCAGAATGGCTGCCAAACTTCTGCGCTATCTCCGGATTGACAAGAAAATTCAGAGGTGACACTCCATGACTTTATAGTTTATCATATTGGGGTCTATTTGCATAACCCCGCGAGTAAAGGATCATGTTGTAGAAGTTTCGGTCTTCAAGACGACAAGGGCTTGTGCGCGATCTTAGATATTATAACGCAAGGTCGTCTGTTGACTCGGGTGATGGTGTCTACATAAGCCAGATAAATAGATTCCAATTTCGGCTACGAGATTTCTCGAAGACTTGATAGCCTCTTTAAATGAGACAGGATACAACAACGACGGAGTCCATGTCTGTGGAATATTAAGCCGATTTATTGTATATTTATTCCACCACGAATGGGCGGCATTCGGCAGGCAGACCAACACAGCTTCATTAACATTGGACCATTTGTAAATGTCTTTCAAAACTGGAGATGGTACATCTATTATTAATCTGCCTATACACATCGACCATTCCTATTAGACAGGTGGAAAAGTCAGAAAAAGCCTCTAGAAAATGTTCCTGAGGCATTTTTTGGTACAAGCTGGTATCAAGCTGTTTTACCATATTTCAAGGGTGCTGAATCCGAATCTGCTTGTTACCAGAATATCTTTCCACGTTAACATTCCGAAAATTGGTAATTAAAACATGACGTCAAAATAAACAAAATGTAATAATTGATTCACGCCTATAGATCGGCGATCACCCTTGGACTGAATCAGGGGTCCATGAATGCCAATGAAGAGGATGAAATATTGCTATGAGTTTGTTGAGAATAATAAGCAATAAAAATGCATTACAAATTAACGGTTACAGCTAATTTATTAATCCTACCTGGACTTGGGCGAAATCCCCCCCCCCCACCAAACTTCCCGCGCTATCTCCGGAACGACAAAACATGGAGAGCTGAAACTCCGTGACTTTATCGTTTATCATATTGGGGTCATTTTGAGAGTGCGTCCACGTGGGGTACCAGAAAAGTGATTTTTTTTTCGTCATATTTCTTCCAAATTTCTCCTTTTCCGCGATGAAAAGTGGACAAAAACTATTTTGTTTCACATCACATTAATATTTACTAATTTATCATGCCTTTTTTCGCGGAGAAATTGCATAAATAAAAAATTCGAAAAATCTGACCGAAAAATCGACCAAAAATGCCGTTTTCCGAAATGACGTCACTGTCACGTCATCGAAGCGGCCATTTTTTTTACATTTTCTGGTAGAGCTTGACCAAGGGTATAGTGTGGTAAGTTTCAGCCCCCTAGCTCAAGGGGTAAGAAAAATAATTCGGGGGGGAGGCATTTCCCCCCCCCCCCCCCCACGCCAGGATACGCCAGTCCATGCCAGATAGGGTTAATTAAAATTGAATGACGTTGTAAGAATTACCTGAAACCCTGATTTGGGCAAGTTGGTGAGTATCAAATGATATGTATCAAAGGCCGACACGACATATATAGGTTATACACAAGCTGAAACTTTCTACACATAACTGTTTAGCTGCGACACACTCTATCAGATATGCCAACCGAATGTTGACGGCTGCTCTGATGACAGGATTTGTACTTTTCTGTCAGTTTTTCTAACCTTCGTTTTCTTTATTTGTAGTTTGAACTTTCCTCGTTAATTCAGTCCTAGGGCCACCTTCAGTGTAACATGAACAGATTTAACGCTTGTGTGGTAACACCATTGTCAAAATAATTGAAATATCGCCTTTCATTTCAAGCAGGCTATATACCGTTCATAGATTGCCATGACTGTTTTCCTGAGACAGGGGCGTATTTGGATGTACGCCTGTTGAAAGTTATCCTGTCCGGCGTCTTCGGTTACCGCATCATAGCTATTAATACGATTCCAGGTGGTAGGTTCTTCCTCACTGCCCTGGGATGTAGGCTGACTATCTGAGATCAAACTCTCCGTATCAGTAGATAGTCTCTCAGCAGTCTCTGTTTCTGTATCAGTCGGTGGACTCTCAGTAGTCTCTGTATCAGCATCCGTCTCATAGGACTCCTCGAAGTCTTCAATCCCATCTATATTCTTCTCCTGTCGTATCACATCGTAACGTCTGGTGAACGTGCTTTTCCCACTCAGAGCAAGTATAAGCCATGTTGAGGGTTGAACGTCGATTGTGCGTGTTTTGTTAATACACTTGCTTTTATAGACAGTAACGCCCGCCCACGCCCAGCTTAACGCTTCAACGCCCTGGTGAAATAGCTCAGAAGCTCTGATTTTCATGGAATTGACACTAATTCATCGAAATGCGATGACGTTCGTCAACGCCCGTCGTTACGCCTTAACGCTCGTCTCAACGCTCTATCTTAACGCCTTAACGCCTTTCATTGACGCGTTCAAACAATGTTCCTTTTGTGCTATTGCTATGACATACGCCGCTTTCCAATTCATGCCCGAGGTTTTCAACATCGACGCTGTTCTTTCGACTTTCATATGGACCGGGTCCTTGTCCTGCAATTTTATATGGGTCACTAGGTCGGCATACTGCTGACGTAAAGCCCGTCGTTGTCTGGGTGCCAATGTGTCATGGGCTAAAATTGCGGCTTCCTCTTTCGAATACCCTCTGTGGTGAAACTTGTTTTCTGTGACCCCCAACGTCTCGCTCATCGCGGCGTCCATACTTTCTTTGAACAAATGCTTCCATAGCCTTGAGTTCACATTGTGTTCATTCCGTTGTACGGGTTTGGGATGGTCGGTGGCAACAGGTGGGTCGTCAGCCGGCGATCTTCGGGGGTATGAGCTTTTAAGTCTGCGAACAGGTAACCGTACGGACGACTTGTTGCGCCTTGAAACGCCTGCATGAAATAGTCGATGTTCTGAGGAGAAACTCGAATACCAAACACACGGATTTGTGCTCTATCGATGGGATTGAGGAAGAACACAACATATTAGCAATTCAGGGCAATATCTCTGAACGCCTTCACTTGAGGAAAGAGATTCTGGGTCAAATAGATGACCGACAGATTGCGATGATGGGATCCTTTGGTAAACGAGTCGACAATGTGTGAATTGTCTTTGGCCGGACTCATCAGATCATCTAACACTACCACGTTGGTCTGCTCGGGGTCGAAGAAATACGCTTGATCGATATCGTGAGGAATCCAAGGGACGAAGCTCACATTCTGTAATCTTGTAGTTTTGTAGGCAGACTGCCACTGGCTATAACACCAAACTATACGGGTATAGCTGAGGGGCCCTTCTTCTAAGAATTTCATCACCCAGGACGTCTTTCCACATCCCATAGGACCGCTCACCGTCCTCGTATAGGGATGCTCTAATACTCTCGTTTGTGACGTAGGTGTTGATCGTTCTTCGCGCGTATTTTGAATTTGCTCCTTATCGAGACTCCGTTCCGTAAGATGGATTTGCTCTATACGATTATTATATATGGAAAGCAAATGTCTACGTAGATTAAATTGGAAACTTGGAAAATGACTTCGAACGCAAGTGACACGCGTAAACCATGGCTCTCGTCTCCACGGACAACGGGTGTATCATGAAGCTTTCACAGATGTATGTCTTGTTTATATGCAAGAGCTCGGAGCTCGGAGATGGGACAGTTGTGTGCTTGGAGCTCGGAGATGGGGCAGTTGGGTGTTTGGAGCTCAGAGTTCGGGGATGGGGCAGTTGGGTGTTTGAAGCTCGGAGTGTCTGCGCAGTCGGACGCTGTCCCACGAAAGCTTCACTATGATACCCCACACATTCCATTCGGACCAGGAATGGTCCCTCAGTCTCTCAAACACACCACTACGCACCCCTAAAATGCCCGCTTTCGCTACCACTCGTACTGATGACGAATCTTCAATTTCACACCATGGCTTCATGATTTCAAACTGTTACATCCAATCTGTATAGTTTAATTCACTTAGTTGTTCTACAAACAATACTCGCTTAATTATAACTCCCGGAGACGAAAGTCTCACTAGGTCATCTCAAATATGATTTTAGCCAGAGTCTTGGTACTCCATTTACTTAAAACAGACCATGTCTGTCCGACGGATACACCACTACACACCACGATCGACCATCCTCTTCACTCCTACTTCTGCATCAATATTACTTACCCAGATTGTTTTGCTCTAACCTCGTTAACATACTTTAAACATTTATTTAGCTATGGATAATATAAACAGTGGTGGTTCCACAGTCCACGTCGACCTATCACAAATGTCATTCCACAATGAAGTTATCGATATTGACACTACTCCAAACACCGATCCTAATAAGGACACGTACTTTGATGGCTTCCAAAACTTGTATTTTAATCCCATGGAATTAAATGACATCGACGCTTCAACGTATCTTACTGACGACTGCTCTCATGAAATTTCTCATTGGGAAAACTTAAGTATCCACCAGACAAATTACTACGTCGAGGACACTTTCATCTCTCACGTTGAAACAAATTCTATTTCGGATGCTAAGTTCATGTCAGTTATCCATTTTAATGCCAGGAGTCTCAATAAACATTTCTCTGAAATAATAGGTTTAACTCAAAATTTGAAGTTCAGATTCTCTGTAAACGGTATATCAGAAAGATGGCTGGACAACTGAAAAAACTCTGTGATATACCTGGATATCAACCTTTCACCTCTTCCAGAAATATCCGGAAGGGGGGGGGGACTGGTCTTGTATGTTAGTGAGGAATTTCCGGATTGTTCCGTTCGTGAAGATTTATCTTATCTGGAAGATGACGGGGAATACGAATCCTTATTTGTTGAAATAAAGGACGACAATAGATCATTCATTATTGCTATTTTATATCGTCCGCCCGGCAAAAATGTTAATCTGTTCAATGCCAGCTTGGGACCTATGTTGGATGTTATTAAACCACAAAAAGGAACTGTATAATCATGGGTGACTTAACATTGACCTATTTAAGACGGATCGGCATGGCCCATCTCAAAATTTCATCGATATTATGCGATCACACTACTCCTTTCCAAAAATAACCAAACCCACAAGAGTGAAATCAAACTCGGCAACATTAATTGATAACATATTCCAGAATTTTCACGAAGATAGGCTGCTGTCCGGAATTCTTCTCTCTGACATCACTGATCACTTCCCTGTTTTTCACATCAATAAGTATCTACCTTCAAATGACACGCAACCAGTTAATATATCATTTAGGAAAACATCTATTAGCCAAAAAAATGTATTTAAAACAAAGGCTGGAAAATACAGATTGGAATAATGTTATAGACGACCACGATGCCAACAATGCTGCTGAATCTTTCACAACAACATTCAATACAATATACAACGAATGTTTTCCTGTAGTGACGACAACTGCAAACAAACCTAGAATTAACAAATCCTGCCATCCTAAATTCGATTAAAGAGAAAAACCGGCTATTTAGACAGCACATAGACAACAATGACTCTACAACCTCACGACAATATAGACAATACAGAAATAAATTAAACCACACCCTGAGATTAGCTAAGAAGGCATACTACCAAGATAAATTTAATCTCTACAATAATAATATAAAGGGAACCTGGCGAATGCTCAACGAATTAATGAACCGCAAAAAATCGTCAAAATTACCCAACAAATTCAAAGTCAACGGTCATGAGGTAACTGATCCTGTCGGCATTGCTAATAGTTTCAACGACTACTTCAACACAGTTGCCTCGAATCTCGAGTCGAGAATCCCAAACACAACAGCCGATTATAAGGAATTTTTAACTTCTCAACATTTTCAAGATTTCCATCTGGACAACTGTTCACCTGACGAGATTAAAAACATTCTTTCTAGCCTTAAAAACAGTGCGGCGGAAAGGCTACCACTATTCTTGACATATTGCTTTTCGCTGACGACACTAGTGTTACACTCCCTGATCAAGACTTGAATGCCCTCATCACCAACCTGTCGCGTGAACTTGAACAATTACAGATTTGGTCTTCCTGCAACAAACTCTCGCTGGATATAGACAAAACCAAACTCATGTTTATCAAACCAAATAGACGATCTAATATGGCAGCTCCCCAACTTTTAATCAACGGCGAATTGATAGAACAGGTTGAAAGTTTCAAATTCCTTGGAGTTTATTTAAATAACAAACTGAACTGGCTGACCCATGTGAATGAAATTTCTAAAAAAATCTTCAGGAACATTGGCATCATAAGCCACCTAAGGAATTGCGTAAACAAGAAAACACTGTATATTTTGTATTATTCGCTTATTTATCCATATTTGTCCTATTGTAATCTTGTATGGGGCAATACCTACAAAACCCACCTCAAGCCGTTAATAACTCTTCAAAAACGTGCAATTCGAATAATAACCTTATCAGGCAGGCTTGAACATACGGAACCATTATTTAATAATCTGAAACTTTTGACCCTTTTACAACTTCATGATTACCTATTATTGCAACTCGTCCACAAATTCATTCATCATGTTGCACCACTTTCTATTAGTATTCAGCCCCTCTTTACGAGCATATCTAGTGTCCATCAGTATGCTACCAGACATTCCAGAATTAATTTATACCAGCCATTCTACTCTTCAGATCTCTGCCTCTATACTGCTAAGGTCAAAGGTCCGAGGCTGTGGAACAAATTACCATCCGATCGAAAAAAATAACTTCTATGTCTCTCTTTAAATCACAAATGAAAACCTATTTGTTGCTAGGTTAGTAATCGATCTTGTCTTAATCTTCTCGACATTTCTTTGTCCACCTTTTATATTGACCGATCGTGGAGTGTAGTATAAAAATATTCACCGGTTTATATACTAAGTCATCTCTCGTGAATCTTTCGTAACTATAGCAGAATTCCTATAAATGTTCCAAGCGAGGGTTTATTAAAAAAATTATATTATTTGGGATAGAACAAGCCCCCTGCGGTTTTAATCCCGCCGATTCTGTAACACATTTGTTCGGCCTTCACGCACAGTCTACTACCCTTTATCAATGCCATTACAATGTATATGTGCCTGTTGCTTTTATATGAATTGGTGAATAAAAATGAAATGATAACCGGACATTGCGGAAGATTCCCGGACATTGCCGAAGAATGCCGGACAATCCCGAAGATTCAGAAGAAGCGACGACCCCCGAATTTGAAGTCTCGTTGACATTGTACTCCTCGGAACCGGAAGTGCCCGTATCACCGCCGGACATGACCGCATCACTGCGGATGAATACATCCCCAGTGGTTACTTCGCCGGAACTATAATGAACTTGACCCCTGTGACGTCACAAATATGCAATTTTTTTTAGCTCAAATGGCCTCAATTTGCTGTTTCTATACTACTTTCGACGTAGTCCAGCGGATAGTTGCTGAAATATGAGCGAATTGTGCGCTTTGTGACAAAAGCATGGAACTCGATACACAAATACTACACACCTTCATCGGTATGTTCGACTGGCTCGCGCGACTTACTCGAACTGATCTGGGTTACCGAGAATACCGTTCGACTGGACCGTGACGTCACTGACGAGTTAAAACCGAGTGAGGCCTAAGTAACTCGCTGAACGGAGAAGTAGAGCTAAAAATGGCGACCACATAGAGTCAGCCGGACATAGAGTCAGCCGGTGATATCTCTAAAGAAAAGCGACCTGATGAATGGGCACACTCCGCTCGGTTCTAACAAATATTGTAAAATTGTTGAATCTATAGTGAAAAATAAACATAATTTCGATTACAAAATTCAATAATTGTATGTTGTATAAGCCTTGCCGACACGAGGAGTCTCTATTCATTTGATGTTTGTGAAGCTTAGTCGGATTATCTGTGACGCCTCTTACTCGCCTCTACAGTGACCTTAGAAGTAGGGACAGACTCGCCGCATGTGTAACAGTTTAACCCTATCTGGCCTGGGCTTTTTGGGACCTGTCCAAGACTGGGGAGGGGCCATTTCGCTCTCCCTCCCCACCCTAATTATTTTTCTTACCCCTTGAGCTAGGGAACTGAAACTTACGACACAATACCCTTGAGTCAAGTTCTAAAAGAAAATGTAAAAAAATCCAAGATGTCCACTTTGATCACGTCACAGTGACGTCATTTTCAAAAACGGCGTTTTTGGCCGATTTTTCGGTCAGATTTTTTCGAATTTTTCATTTATGCAATTTCTCCGAAAAGACTACGAGATAAATTAGTAAATATTAATGTGATGTGAACTAAAATAGTTTTTACCCACTTTTCATCGCGGAAAAGCAGAAATTTTGAAGAATCATCATTTTTCTGGTAACCTACGTGGCCGCTATCTTGAATTTACGCATTGTGAAATATGAAATTACTTATTCGCCATACAATTACGTAAAGTTCGACTTTTCAGTCACCAATTTTATATAATTTGTGTGCATGCAAACTTAATATATTATGGTGTGCTCTGAGTTCTGTTTGTTTTGATAAAGCTATCTCCGAGATTCCGTTTCGTGACCTTTAGGTCAGGTTTTTGTGAAATATAAACAGTTATATAACTTCAATTTATATGGGATAATGTAGAGAATGGTTATGCAACTGCACTGAATTGTACTTTGTAATCCTTCATCTGATGTGCATGTTTAGATAATGAGACAGATAGCTGAGCGGGAAGTCACAACTGTGCTGAGAGTTTGACGAGTCAGCTTGACCCTGTAATATACTAGAATTGTATATATAGGAATGGTCGATGTGTATAGGCAGACCAATTCACCATCATGTCTCGATGATAGATGTATCATCTCCAGTTTTGAAAGACATTTACAAATCGTCCAATGTTAATGAAGCTGTGTTGGTCTGCCTGCCGAATGCCGCCGATCATTCCTAATTTAGGTGGAATGAATATACAATAAATCGGCTTAATATTCAACAGACATGAACTCCGTCGTTGTTGTATCTTGTCTCATTTAAAGAGGCTATCAAGTCGTCGAGAAATCTCTTAGCCGAAGCAGGAATCTATTTATCTATGTTATGTTGACACCATCCCCCGAGTCAACAGACGACCTTGTGTTATAATATCTAAGATCGCGCACAAGCCCTTGTCGTCTTGAAGACCGAGCCTTCTACATTGGCGAGCGATGCCTCAGGATAATGATTTTTTTTGGATACAACTACAACAACATTAGACGACAGCTTCAGAGGATCGACCGGGGACACTGATAGTGCTATTTTTTTGGAAAGCTCCAGGCCATTGCTCAAGGCATCACGAAACTTGTGGACAATCTGCGGCCTGATATTCAGGCCAAGGACAATCGTCAATTGCAAAGAGAACAGGTAAAGGACCACATTTCTTCTATTCAAAAGTGTGATGGATTGTCTCCAAGTGAGGTGAGAGACTGGCTGGATGATTGTACGGTGGCACTTCAGGCCTTACAAGGCGTCAGAGGGGGGGGGGGCGGCTCAAATAGCAGCGTGGACCTCCCTCGGATCACTCCATAGAGAGATTGAACACTTTCTTAGTGATAAAAATAGAGAGATTACAACGTGGGGCGAAATACGTACTCACGTGATCATCCAGTTTGTGTCCGCTCATGAAGATGAACGATTGAAAGGTGAGCTTGACACTATTGTCCAGAAATCCAGTGAAGCAATCAGTGCTTTTAATCGACGGTTTAAGGAATTTGCCAGGCGAGCTTACCCTACCGTATCGGATGATGCTAAACGGTTAATGTTACGAGCATACGTCCGCTCCCTTTTCGACAAAACACTGGCAAGGAAAATAGTAATGACAAAACATGCTACAGGTTTGGAAGAGGTCATGAAGTACGTCGATGAACAGATGGCCAGTGCAGAACTGTTGACGACCATGAATATGACGACGGAACATGAACCTATGGAAGTCGGGTCGTCACAAAAAACCGAAAATGAGGCACAAGGCGCTAGCAACCGCGCACGTCAGAAAGAAAGTGTACAGATTCGTGCAATCGCGGCGAAGATTCGACGTTTGCGGGATGAAGTCACCCGGCAGATGAGTGTACTGCCCCAGCATACACAGACTGCGCAGGCGCGTGGACAATCACATCAGCGCTGGAGAAGTGGTAACCAGGGTCAACGTCAACGGTTCCAAGGTGTGCAAATGAACAGGCGTGAATGTCCTCAGTGCGACAATAGGCCAGTGTGTTTCCGGTGCGGTCAGCCAAATCACATTCACGCCAACTACAGAACCTACATACCAGGAGGACCACGCGGTGTTCGCGGTCGCAGGAATCTCCAAGTGCACGTGACTCATGACAACCCCCAGAGGCAAGTAAGCTTTCGAAACAATTTTATTCAGAATCAATCGGGAAACGGATGGGGGCCAAGACTGCAAATGTCACGGGCAGGTTCTTGGCCCAGTTAAATCTACATGGCAGAACAGTGACAACTCTCGTTGATACCGGCGCATGTACAACCTTGTTAAGAAAAGATGTGTGGCAACGGTTGTCAGTACGTGGCCCTTTGCGAAAAGCTGGTACTATATACGCCATCAACGAGACGCCAATGAAGGTTATTGGACAGACTGAGGTGAAGTTTGAAGATGCTCGTCCTGTTCCAGTTACTGTTGTACCAGAGATGCTGCATCAGTGTGTCTTAGTTTCCGACCCACTCGGTCTTAGGTATGCGCGTCTTGACTATGAAACAGCCAAAAAGCGGTGGTTTGACCAAACTTATCAATTAGAAACAGTGCGATTTGGCATGGGGGTAGGATCCTCCACGGTTGAAGAGACTACGGGTCATAAATCAATTGATTGTGTACTTGAGAAATACCATGACCTCTTTGACATTGCCAAGAAACCTGGAGCAGGAAGACACCCCCAGGTCAAGTGTACTTTTCCTACCGGAGATCATCCACCGATCAAACAACGGGCCTATAGACTGCCACTGAAGAAACAACATGTTGTCAAGGAACAGATCCAAGAGATGTTGGACGCAGTTGTGATACGACCTTCAACCTCGCCTTGGGCTTCACCAATCACCCTGGTACCCAAGAAAGACGGTAACATAAGATTTTGCATTGACTATCGTAGGCTAAATTCCATTGTACGTAAAGATAGCTATCCTTTACCAATGGTTTCTGACATTTTTGATTCTCTTAGTGGTAGTAGCATTTTCTCAACTCTCGACCTCAAAAGTGGTTATTGGCAAATACCCATGGCTGAAAAAGATATGGAGAAAACGGCCTTTATTTGTTCGGAAGGTCTGTGAGAATGCTCACTCTTGCTATTTGGGTTCTGTAACTCGGGGCAGTTTTCCAGAGGGCGATGAATGACGTTTTCAGAGATTATGTGGGCCAATTTGTGTTTGTTTATGTAGACGACATTGTGATCTACTCAACAGATGCAACACATGCTTACCATCTGGAACTTGTGTTCAAACGCCTTCAGGAATACAACCTTCAGCTTAAGCGCAAATATTGTGTCTTTGCGGCCGATTCAGTCGACCTTCTGGGCTACCATATATCAATGAATGGTATTTCGCCACAAAGTCAAAAGATAGAAGTTATACGTAGTATGTCACCGCCCACTTCAGTGAATGAGGTTAGATCCTTACTCGGCATGACTGGTTATTATCGGTCGTGTGTACCACAGTATGCCTCTATAGTAGATCCACTCTTGACATTGACACGGAAAAATGCACGTTTTTATTGGGGACCTGACCAACAGACAGCCTTTCACAGACTGAAAGTATATCATATTCTGACATAGTTCTAGCCTATCCTGATCTACAAAGACCATACAAGCTATACACAGATGCGTCTAGCTACGCAGTAGGTGCTATTTTGGCCCAGGAGGCTGACGATGGTATAGAAAGGGTTATTCAGCATGTATCTTCAACATTGAAGGATGGTCAGTTGAGATGGCCAGTCATAGAAAAAGTACTTATGCAGTGGTGTATGCTTTACAAAAGCTGCGGCCATATTTGTATGCGGCTGAATTTGTAGTTTATACCGATCATAAATCCTTGAGTCTTTTCGTAAGTGAGGAATATGGATGCAAAATAGAATACATTAAAGGTGCCAAAACATCAGGGCAGATATGCTTTTACGCCTCCGACGCCCTCCGGAAATGGCGACCTTTGACACTGATGATTATGTCATTCCAGAGCCAGATGACGAGGCACTACCTTACGTGTCTCTTGATGCACATGACATCGACGTAACCGAATTAAGTCAACAGCAGGAGAATGAGTATGGGGATTTTCTAAGGAATGTCCCAGATGATTATGCAATACATAATGGGGTATTGTACTCTACTAAACGTCCATCGCTATTGGAAGCAGAATATTCCAAAGTAGTCTTGCCCTCAGCTTTCAGGCAGCGTGTTTTGAAACAAGCTCATGAGCGCACTGGTCACCAAGGGTCACACAAAACGCTATGTCTGATTCGAGATAGTTTTGTGTGGCGTGGCATGCTCAGAGATATCACGTCATTCATTGGCACCTGTCCGAGGTGTCAAGTGTCAAGGAGGCATGCATGCATTTGATAGGCCCGATGACTCGCTCTCCTAGAGGAAATGTGCACATGTTGGTTATTATCGACCACCATACTGCATGGGCTGAAGCATATGCTATTGCAGCAAAGACTTCTGAATGTGTTGAGGGAAAGTTTTTTGATGAGTACTTTACACGCCATGGTATACCTGAGATAGTGATTACCGATTTAGGTAAAAGAGTTCAATGCGGGCTCACTTCGAAGAAAGTTCAAAGCAGTTAGTATTGAGCACCGTAGAACCACACCGTACCATCCTCAGACCAATGGCAAGACGGAAAGATTCTACCAGACCTTTAAGAATATAATTCAGGAGGTGAGTTCAAGATAGGTGATTCCGTAGTTGTAAAAGCCGAAGCGCGGATTAACATTACACCTTATTGTGACCCCCAGTATGAGATAACCCGGATAAATGGCCCAGTTGCACATATCCGTCACTCCCGATCAGGGAAGCGAAAAGTGGTGAATATCAGTAAGTTGCGTGTCGTTGAGCCCCACATCGTTTGGGATGGGGTGGATCCTCGGCCCATACGCAATCCTGCTCTTGGGACTCAGCGTAGTCTGGTTCAAGCCGAAGAACGGCATGACAGTCACCCGGCTCCTCCCCCTCCGTAGAACCGCCTCCACAGGGATCAGTACCGTTGACTGACGGCTCCGCTCAGCCTGTGGCTCGTGATGGGGACGACGTCCTTCATGATGACACAATTTAGGTGGGTGGCACCCCAGATACGTCAGAGCCAATGGATGTCCAGATAGGGGATGATCCTAGCGAGGGTCCCGAGCTAATGAATGAAGAGATAGAGGGCAATGCCTCTGATGGGTCGGATCTGACAGAGACTGTCTGCCAACCACTCACCGTTACTTTCTGCGCAAGCGCAAACCACGTTCGCCCCTCCCCGGTGTTATGTATAATAAGAAACGCCGTACATACACATTCCGCTTCCAATCATTATAGAGTCAGGATGTGGATCTTTGTGATCATCCTATTTGACACAGCATGCACAGAGCCACGTATAGCAAGCCTTTCAGATGATGTGCTTGTTCTCCGTTCTTTATCTCTCGTTAAAGCAGAGTGGTCTATGGTAGTTACTATCACAGCCCCAGACTGTGGTAGTTACTATCACTGCCCCAGATATACCCCCAACATTCCTTCAACGTGTAATGGAAATCGAGGCGGCCATTAATGCATCTGTACGAGAGGACCAAATTCACCTTGATGATATAGTTAGTTGGTTCTATCGCTTAAGGCATATTCGCTGAACCATTCAGCTACTTACTATGGTTCATTCCGTTGATACTGATGGCAGGCAACGAAGAGGATTACTAGATTTTGTAGGCGAAGGGGCCGCTTTTGCCTTTGGGCTCGCCACGTCACATGAGGTAAGCGCCGAATAATCCAATCAGCACGAGCAAAAACGAAATCAATTGTTCACTATTCTAATGAACTAGCCTCACATGTCAACAAAGCCTTTGCTGAAATACGGGTCAATCGTCAACAACTAAGCAGACTGTCTGCTACTGTTGCTAATATTACTCAATATATTGATATTCTTGTTGATGATGACAATGAAGCTCGGACTGAACGACGACGACTCATATTGTTACTACGTTTCGGGCATGTCGTTGACGCGTTAGAATTGACCTTGCAGTCTTTTTGCGGAGGCTCAGTTGCACTACCGACACCAAGTGGCTTCTTTGGAGTTGTCCTGACCCGGTGTGTGGGTCATTCTCCTCGAGTATGCTATGGTAGTGCGCAAATGCAGCAAGAACATATTCCCTGCATTATGAGTGTGTTAACGAATAGTTCTAATACCGCTTGCATGGTGCGACTATTGCAAATTAATGATTCTTCGAGAAAATTGTTTGAGCTCTCTCCTAGTGAATTTGTGTTGCAAACATTTGGTGAAGATATGTCCGTGCATTGTGCCGCACGGCCCGCTGAAGTCCATTCATTAACTTACGGTGTTTACCTGCTCCATCCCGGTAAGAGTGTTTTTACCGGTGTGGGCTGGAAAGTAGAGCCTGCTACTCTCTATTCTAAAGAATTCTCATTTCTTGCAGATAGGGTTCAAATACCTAACCTTGCTATTCCCAGACTCTTGAATTTTCCAGGAATTATTGCACGTTTGAATGCCACTCCTTGGCAGGCATTGAATAAGGTGGTGCATGTTCCCTTGCAGCCGTTAGCTGACCTTGACGATATGATAATTGACGTATCAGTGAATGACATTTTGACATATATTTCTTTTATCATGGTTTTGCTGGGTGGGTACCAGCGATTTTGTATATCTTTTGTACACGTTATAATCTGTATAGATATTGTTCTCAATTTTGTTCGCGGACCTTCATTGTACGTCAGCCTGTTCCACCCGGTGACATTGAAATGCATGACCTGCCACTGGACAGTACTCCGGAGGCTGCTCCATGTTTTTCCATCTTTGTATCCTCCTTTGTCATGTTTTTTGTTTTTGTTTTTCTTTCTTTTATCACTCTTGCTAGTGGGTGTGCGTTTTCGTTCACGAAACGTACTCTCACTTGAGGTCAAGTTCTGGTGTATTGGTTTCTGCTGAAATGATCACTCATGCAGTTTCTAGCACCATTTCTTCCCTTCTTCTTATTATTGTTTTGACATTTTCATGTATTTAAATGCTGTTCTACATGTATTTTGTTTTGTTTTGGAAACTATTTTGGTCATTCTTGATATGTGCACACTTGCAGTGTGACTAGCCTGTTGTATATGGTATTTGGAGTATTTTGTTTGCAGATATTTTGCTGAATGTGACATGACGACACTACGCTATGAACATGAACTCTGGTTATTGGACAATGATTCAAGGTATTTAACTGATATTGCGGATAACGAACCAACCTATGAATATGGACTATAAACTTTGGAAATCATTTTAATGAATTATGCATTTTGTTACTTTTGTTTTTCTACTTTGAGATGAATGCACTTTCTCCGACAGTATCATCCATCTTCCATTTCTGGGGGATGTGTGAAATATGGAATTTCTATTTTTATTAATTTTCTAAGAAGTTCGACTTTTCAGTCACCAATTTTATATAATTTGTGTGCATGCAAACTTAATATATTATGATGTGTTCTGATTTTAAGTTCTGTTTGTTTTCATAAAGCTGTCCCCGAGATTCCGCTTCATGACCATTTAGGTCAGGTTTTTGTAAAACATAAACAGTTATATAACTTCAATTTATATGGATAATGTAGAGAATGGTTATGCAACTGCACTGAATTGTACTTTGTAATCCCTCATCTGATGTGCATGTTTAGATAATGAGACAGATAGCTGAGCGGGAAGTCACAATTGTGCTGAAAGTTTGACGAGTCAGCTTGAAACTGTAATATACTAGAATTGTATATATATAGACAGGTGGAGATTTCAAGAATTCTAACACCCTGAGGCATTCTTTAGTACAAGTAAACTAATAATCTATCTAACACAATTCGGGTATGCTGAATTCGAAAATCGCTTTTACCAAAATATCTTTTGCCATTAAAGACCCAAAATGGCCGCCCAATACACGATTTCCTGATATACAGCCATCTGTGACGCTTATGCATATTCTGATTCACCTTGGGGGGGGGGGGGGGGGGGAATGCAGAAAAGAAAAAAAACGTATCGCATAACGTTAGCATGCCTGCATATAAGAATGGCTTATCAGTCTTTGCTTGGAAGTTGTACATTTCGATTCTTGGACACACTAATAGCCTCGCATTTTCCCAACATGCCCGCTAAATTGCTTGCTATGTCCGTCATGCAAGACCACTAATTTATTAGACGACCGGTTGAGCCTAATTCAAACTGTTTACCGGACTTACTAGACATGGGCTAAGTCATGACTGTACGGGATCAGGTGTCCCACATGTTGGGACGTCCATAGAGCGAACATGTTGATACTAGAAAATGTTGCATATAAGAATATAGTAGATATGTAAAACAATATAATATTAAAATAATGCTTTGACTGAAAAAAAATACGCGCGATAAGGATGAGCATACATAGGTTAAATAGTAGCACTGAATAGATTCGTAAAGATAAATGGATACTATGGATAGTTTTGATTTATAGAATATCTGAAATTGCAATGTCGAGTCAATTGATTCGGATTGAGATTAGATATAATATAATATAGTGCTCTGATCGTGTTTGGTCCGCAAATATATAGTTGGTCAGTTTAGGACTTACTCGAGCAGTCGAATGTTCATTTCTTGGTCAGCACAACAAACGGAGGTTCACGAAGGTAGGCAATTTTATTAGCGGCCTGTTCTTCCTTGGACATCTTCTGGAGTTTCTGAACAAGCTCATAACGCCTTTGTGCTAGGATCGGTGGTAGATCTGGTACAGCACTAAATCCACATTCTCTCATTAATTTACGAGCGGCTTGTAAGACTTGATCCCTATCTTCTAGTTGGACGAACCGTACGTGGATATTTTTCGCCCCCTGACGACCCCCTGGAAGCTGATGCACCGACTGGAACAACATTGATTTGGCGTCGTCTGGTGGAATTGACAGTTTTTCAACAAATGAATCTCGAACTAATTCTTTTGTGGCAGATGGCGATTCGTTCGAATTTCCGGCTATGCCTTTCACAATAAGTTTGATGCGTTCATTTTTTTCATGTTCAAGTTGTCGTTGTAGTTCAGGAATGTCTTTCTCTTGAATCTCGAGAATTTCCTCAGTGTGAGAATGACATGTTCCTCTACCTCGCGAACCCTTGTTTTGACACGGGTTATCTGCTCAGAGACAGTCTTCATTTCTGCACTGAAGCTGAAATGCAGTTTTGCGAAACACTTACTCATGTCCGTCAGATCAATGACTTGATATAGTTCTTCAAGCTTTTCCAGCCTTTCAAGTGTCTCAAGGCCATCTTGTCATTGTTTGTCTCATCTGATTCCATCCTAGATTTGCGTTTCAGAGTGTTCATACAATGTATCACAAACTCACATGAAATAATACACAGAATTGTTCGTATGACTATATTGCACCGAATTAGAGGTGAATTAACACTGGATGGGCTTACAATTAGATGATTTTATATCGATTTCCCGGAGACATTTTTCTCACATGTCCACCTAGCGCAACGTCATACCGAAAGTCCTCTGCGGCAATGTCCGGGAATGTCCGATGGGTAATCGAAGTCAAGGGTCCCGGGTATAGCTTCTAGGTTATAATCCTCATACATAGCCATACAGCAAGAGAAGGCGAATCCCCCTGGTCCTAGCTGAAGTCGAACTCGTACTGCGCGCCCCAGAAGCGAGCACGTTATCCACTGCACCACGAGTCGCCCATACTAGGCAAGGTTGAAAATACCCTAATATACCTACCAGAGAACAGATCTGTATACGGCTATGGTGTAGGTCCAATCGGGAACCCACGCATGGACATTTGGGGCATGGAAGTATTAGGAAGGTCATTTTTTTTCTTGTGGATTTTACTATGGGGTGTGGCACCTTGTTTTCTTTGTGTCGCGATGTAGAACACGATGCGAGGGATCTCGAAGCCATGGGTTGACTTTCGCTGAAAAGTTCAGGCAGGTCTGGGGTGGACATGTTAGGTCCATTCTGTCGCAGTGGACAATGTTAGTCACAATGGAGAACCCACTCATGCACATTTGCGGTATGGGGTTTGGCACCTTGTTTTCTTTATCTCGAGCTGTAGAACACGATGAGAGGGGTCTCGAGGCCATGCGTTGACTTTTGTTGAAAAGTGCTGATGACGCATGGGCAGGCAGATCGGGGTGGACGTTACGGGGTCTAGGTGGACCCATAGTGGTCCGATTGGGTCGTGTGAGGTATCAGTTTGAAGCACTCGTTGTGGGAGCGTCCAGCTGGATGGATGTGGGGTGGAAATATCGTCTATCTACGCATGCGCAGTAGAAAAAAGGTAATTGAATGGACGTTTTGGGGTCGCGATGGACCAGTATTGGTCCGATTGGGCCGTGGGAGGTGTCAATATGTAGCACGCGTGGGGGAGCAACCGGCTAGATGGGTATGGCGTAGAATTGACGTCATTCCGCGCATGCGCAGTAGAGCAAGTGCATGGGATTAGACGTTTTAGGGTCGAGATGGCCATTATAGGTCCGATTGGGCCGTGGAAGGTGTCATATTGAAGCACTCGTGGAGGAGCGTCCAATTGAATGAGTGTGAGCTGGAACTGACGCCATTCCGCGCATCCGCAGTAGAGCAAGTGCATGGGAATAAACGTTTTGGGGTCGATATGGACCACTATTGGTCCAAATGGGCCGTGAGAGGTGTCATAGTGAAGCACTCGAGGGGGATCATCCCACTAGATGAGTATGGCGTGGACTCGACGTCATTCTGTGCATGTGCACTAGATGAAGAGTATGGGAATAGACGTTTTTGGGTCGAGATGGGCCACTATTGGTCCGATTGGGCCATGGGAGGTTTCAATATGTAGCACTCGTAGGGGAGCGTCCGACTGGGGGATGGCGAGGAACTGACGTCATTCCGCGCATGCGCAGTAGAAAAAGGGAATATGAATGGACGTTTGTAGTGATAGTACATGCTTTCTCCTAATGGGAATGCACATGGGTCAAAAGTCACTTCCGGTCACGTGACCGGGACATAGTCAAAAATTTCCACGTTCAATGTGACCTTTAATGCCCTTTTAAAGGGCCAAGAGGCGACTACTTGCCCTTTCGGAACCTGTCGTTGAGTCGTTGAGGCCCAACAAGAGTTACCTGCCCCTGATCGCGACTGTTTATGTCCTTCAGTTACTTCAATGTTAATTGGCATGCCCGGGAAAATGCAACAAGAGTTGTCTGCCCCTGAATACAACTGTATATGTCCTTCATTTACTCCAATGTTGATCTCCCGGAATGCACGTCATCAAGCATGATACCCGACACTATTGCCAGCTATATGTCCAGCATAAATGGCAGCCCTCCTATACCGAGAACCATAGGGCCTAGAGACAGGGCAATAGCACCAAATGAGTCGCCTGGACCCAGGTTTCCCTAAGGTAATGTGGGGGTGAATAAATAGGGCTGGTCATTTGCAACCGAACAATGCACTATAAATACGGCGGTCAGCGACGGTGTGAGTCATACATCACGCGTCATTTCGTCGACCATATCGCCAGTCCTGCGAGCGCTCCTTCGACTTACACCCGCGGTGGAGTTACACGTCTATGAGAATAAAGTCACCATCTTAGAAGACCGGGATATTTGCTGGTCCACTTCAAAAACAGTTACGCTACACCGTGACGGCTGTACTAAATTTAAACGGGTGTTGAACGGTGAGCTCAATAGGCCTATTGTGGACCAGCTTTTTACACCGGACTAGCGGTCAGCCGTTCAGTGGGCCTTGTCTCGTGCTATTGAGGACGCACTGGCCGAGCCCAATGAGCAAATTATGAACCGCGTCAAGGAGGAAGACGAGAGGGACTATCCGGTTCTCACCTCCGTGACCTACATAGATGTCCTGGATAAACTTAACACCCGTATTCCACCGTCTTTAGACGACGAGGCCATAGATTACCCGCCGATGCTCAGTCAACCCAGTGACAATCGTATCCATACAACGAAGGCCGGTACGGCATCAGAACGCAATTGAAAACATCCAGAAAGGAAATTTGGCCCCAGCGCCACATATTCACAGATAATATGGGATGTACGTTTAATGTTGCTATTCCATGATGCACCATATTGAAGGCTAATAAATAGAACCGATTTTTCAGCACTGTACTCACTTATCTTAAACCATGCGACGTGAAAGGTCACTCTCACTACTGACCCCGAATTCAGGCCCCACTGAGGAGGGAAACTTCACCACAGATCCCGAAGAGTCACCCACGGGGTTGTTACCGATACCGGAAGCTGTAAGTACCATCTACCAACGTCATTGGCCTAACATCCGGCTACATCGCCCTATATTGGACTTGTACAATTTCCGGTTAGATGATAACACCCCCCTACCCCACTACGCCTATACCATTTTTTTAATGACCAATCCACAGCCTTCATATTAAATCTCAACTATGGTTATTTATTACGGCATAAGGAGACGGACCAGCTTCGGTACTTTTACCCCAGTCACAATATCCTCGTGTACGGCCAGCCCTTCACCATTACGGATCGTGCGTCCCTGGACACGGCACTGGACCCACTAGAGACCTTGGATAGCTTGGACTTGGCCCGACAACAACGCCCTAACACGATATGGCTGGTGGAGATGACGACGAATGTTACGTTTTACGTGACTAAAATGATCGACCACCCGATCCATTGATCACATGTCATGGACTTTTCCTTCCCATAAATACTAGAGAGAGTCACATATTGTGCCATTCAAGTACTGGTCATGACGGAGCATATAATACGGGCGTTTCTCAGCTTGACACCCGAGGTCTAATTGTCGGTCTATGCGAATAAGGTCGATATCATGAAGGAGGGAGACATCTGTGATGCGGACCCTACACAACCTAGCCCGGCTCACATTCGTCTGACCCAGGAGGGCTGGACCAAATTCAAACGGGTGTTGTCTGGTGAACTGGACGGCGACCTCATCCGACGCGGCTCCTTCTTTGCTCAATTGGCTCGGCTAGATGTGGGTACAGTGCATTTTACCCTATTTTGTTCTATGGTCCGCGTTGGAAGATGCCGTGACGGATGTGGATCAGGTGCTTACAGAGGAAGAGCGGTCATCAGACTGGCTCGACTGGCCATTTGCCATAGCCGATGTGCTGGCAAAAGCCAAAGAAAAATTCAGAAAGAAACTCTGACCCCGGCCCAAGATATACCCGTTATAAATAAACGATAGAGCCGGGGTCCATCATCATTTGTCACCATGAAGAGCTGGGAGAAGGTGTTGGACACGTTGTATTGGTCTCGACAGTTCGGCAGCCTATAGTGCATTATCCGCCCTCTATCGAGCCGCTAAACCCCAGTGGATACAACGAGCTCAAGTTCGAGATTGGTTAAGAAAACAAGTCACCTATGCATTACATCGAGCTGCCCGCCGCCATTTTTCACGGAATCGGGTCATCGTTGGAGGTAAAGAAGCCCAATGGCAGGCCGATTTGTTCGATATGAGCGCCTTTGCCAAACACAACGATGGGAATCGGTATATCTTGACGTTCATCGATATCTTGTCAAAGTATGCGTGGGTGGTACCCATCCGAACGAAAACCGGGCAAATTTCGTATGGGCGTTCAAGGGCATCTTCAAGACGGGTCGCAAGCCGTTGTATTTGCAAGCCGACGAATCCCTCAACAAACCGTTCCAACAGTTTCTGAAAGCCCAGGAGGTGTTCTTCTTTCACACGTACAACAAGACGAAGGCTTCCATTGTGGACAGGTCGCATGTATAAATATTTCACCTATAAGAATACAAGGCGGTGCATCGATGTTCTCCCCCAGCTGGTGGAGGATTACAATCGAGCCTATCTC
Source organism: Hanleya hanleyi (assembly GCA_036873755.1). Lineage (NCBI taxonomy): Eukaryota > Metazoa > Mollusca > Polyplacophora > Lepidopleurida > Hanleyidae > Hanleya > Hanleya hanleyi. The sequence continues at coordinate 56,283 of JAVTVY010018667.1, forward strand.
CGGAGTATTCAGAGAGCACCCATCACCGTTACCAAACGCAACGAAGCCCAAGTCCGGCGTGTCTTTTACCACATGCAATCCCAACCACGATCGAAGAAGGTGTTCAAGGTCGGGGAGCCTGTACGGATCAGTGAAGTCAAGGGCAAGTTTGAGAAGATTTACCTCTTACTTCCTGATTAAACGCCGCATACCCCGGCAACCGCGAGTATATGAATTGGAGGATCTTCAAGGAGGGCCTTTGAAAAGAACGTTTTAGGAGCAAGAATTACAGCACGTGGTGAAAACAGGACAAGACTACTACACTGTGGAACGCATCCTGAAAATCGAGCGACGCCCAAGGTAAGACGGTGCATCTCGTGAAATGGCAAGGCTGGCCCAGTTCCTTCAATTCCCGGGTCTCGGACAACCAGGTGAAACGGCTATAAAGCCACGAACCACAGCCGGTAACGTTCATTCTACGTTCGACCATGAACACGGTGCTATGGACAAACAGTAGCTGCCTCTAAACATCGTATCCAAAAGCGTGCAAAGCACAAGTGGGATTTGTGGTGACATTGCTGACCTTGCTGAGCATTTTATATCAACGCTGACGCACCGACGACCCCGGTTCACTCGTATCAAATTTACAAGAGCGGGTTACGGCGACACCGGCTACACCTCCAAGCATGGACCCCCGGTGGCAACACCCCTTCACCTGTCTCATTGCGGGGCCGAGGGGCTGAGGCAGGACGCACTTCGTCCAGAAACTCGCTCAACACGCCGACAACATGATTACCCCACCCATTGCCCATGTCGTGTGGTGTTATGGAGAATGGCAAGTGTCGTATGCAGCAATGCCAAACATCACCTTCGTGGAATGCCTACCCAACCTGAACGACTTGGAACCGGACACTGTGGTGGTCATGGATGATCTCATGACGGAGACGGATACTCGGGTCACCTAGCTCTTTACCAAAGGCAGTCAGCATCGGCGACTCAGCATCATTTACATTGTGCAGAATCTGTTCAGTAAAAACAAAGAACATCGAAGCATCTGTTTAAATGCTCACTACCTGGTGGTGTTTAAAAACCAGAGAGACACCACTCAACTGCGGCACCTGGCGAGACAGATGTACCCCGGACGCACCCGGTTTGCGTTGGAAGCCTTTGAAGATGCGACAACCCCTCAACACGGGTATATGCTTTTCGACCTGGAGCAAGCCACCCCCGACCACCTTCGACTACGGACCGGTATTTTCCCGGGGGAGATCCACCACGTGGACATGCAAAAATGATGTAAACACACCCACAGTTGGTGTGTGTGTTTGATGATGGGAATAATAAAAGAATTAATACAACATCATGGTTGACTTTGTCTCTGAAGTGAAAGAATATTCAAGAGGTAGCCCGCAAAGGATAAAAAGGACAGGGTTGTGGGTTCTTGCGTTAGTTGTACAGGATGTACGCTCGAGTTCGGAAGCACGCTCTGGCGCTCCGTGTTTCGAAGACCGCATCACCCAAATTGGTTCGGACTATTGTACGCGGCGCGGACCCTGACCTTGTGTGCTGTCTGTGTGAAATCGAGCATAACGTCTGAAAAGGGAGTGTGCCACTGACTCCGGCTCAGAATACCAGGTTGGTCAAGTATAAGACAGGTCTCCGAACCCTGGTACAGAAGCGAGCCCCGCAAGCACATAGAAACAGATCTTACAGAAAGGCGACTCTCTCGGTGCGATTTTAGCCACGTTGGCCGCTTCCGTGTTGGGATCAATATTGGGTGGAATCTTCGGTCGACAATGAATCACACGAAAAAATGGTCCTTATCGAACCACGCCTGCTTCAAAGCCTTCAAGCGCCATATCCGATCCCACCTACGCGGTGAAGACGATCAACACACTCGATCAAGAGATGTAACAGATTCTACAACGACCGGGGTTATTAAAAGCGACAGTGAGAAAGTACAAAAGTACAATCGGACGCTTCAACGGTACATCACGTTCATGGACCAATACAAAAACCCTGAACCAAGCCCAGCGTCAGTCGCACAGCCAGCGCAACGCGTACCGCCAACACCACTTGTCCCACAGCCGCCATTACCAGGTGTACCATCCACAGCCCCACAGTGGGTCGAAGACGAAGTCTTACAGAGTGTACTCGCATCATTCAAGAAACAATCTGGCCTGGTATTACAGCGAGTGAAAGACAATCCGAACATGACCTGGAATGATAATGGCGAACTACTGGTATAGAACCAGGTGGTCCCCGGTACCCATATGACGGATTTAGTGAATGACTTGATGCGTCAACGCAGGTAGCACACGGATCCTCAAGGATGGGAGGTGTTTGCCCAAGGCTTGAAAGACATGCATGTACCACAGGAATTTGTGGGGAACCCCAAGCGCTGGGCCTGGATGCAGCGTGACATAGAGCAGCAATCTCCGGTACGCGCATCCGCAAGTCACACCGACAGACTCGACTCCCAGGGACATGGGAAGCCGAGTGGAAATTGGAGTCACCACCCAAAACACTACAACGGATACGCTCCTTACGGAAACCTTTCACACCCTTTAAAACACCACCCCTGGTCAAGACACCCAACCTCTCCAGAGCCGTGACACGTAGCAAGTCACAGCGACGATCACGACGCAGGGAACAAACTCCCAAGGCCTGGGAACACTATTAAAACAAACAGTGGCAGCAGGAAAGCTCAGTCGTCATGTTTTACTCAACACTATAATAGCTCGGCTGTGGTGTTTCCCAACAACAGCTTAACCCATTATGTCACGCAGCTGCCACATCCCGTTCATCTCCTGGGACGTTGGGAGTGTGGCCTAGTGGACGTATACGTGGTACAACGTGCAACATGATACGGTGTGATACGAAGTCGTATACGAAGGCAACACCTATAACTTCACTCTTCCCGAAGGCCAGTATCATACACCCAAAATATTCATCCAGGCGTTGCGTAATCTCATCAAGAGCTCCAGCCCTGGAGGAATCAATATCTTCCCGTTTGCGAACATGATCCAGATGGAGTACCACGAGTGGAACCACATGCTTCTGATCATTCTACAGACCAATGTGACCGTACGTTTCAGCAAGACGTTGAAGGAGATGTGTGCACTGGAAACGGATAAATATGTCGGGCCCGGTCGGCTCCGGAGGAAGACCATGCTGGATCTTAAGGCTGGCTTGCATAGACTCTATGTCTATTTGGATGTGGTGGATGGTCACATTGTCGGCGATATCGATGCGCCCCTGCTCCCCGTCTGCCCAGTGCAAGGGGTCAACGGAGATCAGGTCACACAGGGCTTTAACCACGTGCTCTATCTACCGGTGCGACAAACTGACATCAGTACCATCACCATCGATATAAGGGATGACACCGGACAACCTCTGGCATTCGAAATTGGGAAAGTGGTGGTCACACTTCATTTTCGACAAGCACGTTCTCTCAACTTTGTATAATGAAGGTACCTTACGAGTGCGATGCACGCAGCTATGTGGACTATTATACCGAGCAGGCCGGTGGTGGCCTTTCTGCCTTTGCAGGTACACGCATCCAACGAGGACATGGGCTGGGGAACGTACCCGGGAGCATCGTCAAAACGTTCCTGCCCTTGGTGATGCGTGGGGTAGAAGCGGTCGGCAAACAAGCGGTCCAAAATGGGGTGCAAGCCCTGGCAGATGCGTTCAGCGGTGTCTCCGTCCGAGAAGGATTGAAACGCCGAGCCAAAGAAGCAGGAGGTGTCTTGGTCGCCAAAGCACAACGAATCGTAGGGAATAAGAGACCTACGCCGCCAAGACTGCGCACCATTCGACGACCGACACATCGAGGACGCACATCGAAGACCCGGGATATATTTGCGTAAACATGTCCTTAATCCACGCAGAGTCCTGACCTTCTACCAACAGTGAATTTGATTTGGGGACCGTCCCGCCTACACAAACCACACTACAGAAAATTGTACATTTAACATGTATGTTAAATGTATGGTGCAGGTATGTGAGAGTCCGAAATTTGCATTCATTTATAATACATTTCCGATATGGTGTAATTAGATATTTATAATAATTTAACTGTACAGTGCAGCTTGGAGAGCCCCTAATTTCAGCAATATGACATAGCCATGTGTAATGTTTGGGATGTACATTGATTTGATTGGTTGCTGTAGTGAATATGTAGTTTTACTTACATTTGATACCCTGGTGAATGGTCGCATTCACAGACATTTGACTAGTAGGTTGAGGAAAATTAAATGATTGCATTCACTTAACATTTGAATACCATACTGAGTATATTGAGTATGTTATAGTTTAGTTATATTTAACCCGTGTGATGAAGGATTTTATATAGTCGGGTTTAAAATAAATTCCAGTCCGTTCGTATACAAGGAAATAAAAATATTTGCCATAGCTTCGCCATACAGTGGTCAAGTCAGTGGCATATGGACATGATGTATGTAACCAACTTTTGATATATGCTTGTACATACGAGTCTTCCATATACGTGTAATGTACGGTGAAATCAATGGTTTTTATCTACATTTCACTGGGATTATTAAATCTGTATATTTCTGAAACATTTCCTATATGGATGACGAGTTGGCGAAATTGAACATAAAACGTATGAACTAGGTGTCATGTAATGGCATTTTCGTATTTCATTATATTTGCAACGTGCACTACATAGATGTTAAATATGACTATTTGCATATGCTACACATGGTTATGATAAATGGATGTTTGATAATATTTTCTAGACTATAGAAACGTGTGCAAATTGCAGGATTTGAAACCAATGAAAGGTGCCCGCACATGTGAATGATTAAACGTGTAATAGCATATGCAATTCTATTTTGCATGTAATTTTCTAGGATGGTCATTCGATTCTCGTCGGTTTAATGAACGTATATCAATGTAAATACTGTGAAACACATGCATCTCTAAATGTTTGTTCATCATGTGTGACATTTTATTGTATATTGGCCAGGGGTGGAGCAGTTGGTATTTATTTTATTTTTGTTTCAGCATTTGTTGTCGAGGCGCAAAATTGGATAACCGATATATATCCATGCGTCTGGTTCCTTCATCTCATGATGACGCAGCTTCGTAGGCGGGCACTACCGGTATGTTAGCCTTCCTGCAAACTTCCATCCGCCGTTGAATGTCCAGATCTACGGAAAACAGATCTACAATAGTCGCTCCCGATCTTGGCGACGGAGAGCGTACTTTCAGATCCGGCTTCAATCATAATTGTAAACTCAATCAACTACGCAGAAGAAATCTATCCATCTCCGTCCTCCCCATGCATCCAGTCGGTCAGAGACTTGTGTCTGATTAAAGCAGAAAACGAAGTGTGGTGGATGATTCTTCTCGGCACTTCTATTAGAAGATTGATAATTCCTCCATACTATGATCACGTCACGTCCTGTCGCTCAAATCCACACGGGAAACGAAGTGCTGTAACCCAAATGTCTCGTTGGCAGGTAGCCCGTAATGTAACGGTTGCACTGCAGCGGCCCGGCTATAGATGATAGACGCGCGGACCTCAGTGAAGACACGCACAAGTGTTCCGCAGCCATCAGGCGAATTGTCCGATTTGTGCTTCTTTCGACGTACATTTTCCATTCTAAAAGTCGACTGTTTTAGTTCATCGTGCCAGAAGTCTGCATGTTGATGCGTCCATATTTTGTCAAAGATATGCATATAAAAAAAATCACCAAAAGACTCCCGATCGTCTCGTATCATGTAAATAGGCGTCAAACTGGACGATCTCAATTCTGTTTTCGATATAATTTTACATACTAAGCGACACAGTGAGAGCGAATGTGGATTTTTTTCATGTTCAAATTTTAGTAGACAGATAAATAAACCCCTGAAGTGATATTCAGCATTATTGATATGAAAATTGACAGTTTTAAAGCCGAAAAATCTATCGAAAATGAAACACAATATGCCTTGCTTTCGGCGCGTATGCAATGCAATGCAGCGGCATGCAATCTTGAATCCAACCTCCGAACAGCCTTGTATCCCATTACGCCAGGGTCAGTAGTATACAAAAGTGATATATACTCCCATTGATCTTTGACCTCAAAACTTTGCACATCGTGACCTTTAACAGCCAATCAGAAGCGAGTATTTTGACCTCGTCGTATGCATGTACTGACTTGGTTCTGAGGTTTTTCTATCACTTCCGGGCTGCGTGAATCGGGCGTGACCTGGGTATATGGGATGTACTTGATTCTGGGTTTTTTCCATCACGGGGAGGTCACGTGATAGTTCAAGGTCATATTGAATGATAGGAATGCATGTACTGACCTGTTTATCCGGGGACTTGTTTACATCCTTGTACATGTAGAGGGACTTACAGCCGGATATTTTAGGGTTGACCTGTATCCGGGTCCTCTAGCAATGCGTGTATGTGGGTTTTTTCCATTACACACGGGTTCTTGTACATCCGGGTTCTTGTACATGTAGAGGGAATCACAGCCGGGTATTTTAGGATTGACCTATATCCGGGCCCTCTAGCAATACCTGTAGTATGGGTTTTTCCATTCAGTCTTTTTACATACGGGTTCTTGTACATCCGGGTTCTTGTACATCCGGGTTTCCCAGTGGGTTCTTTGTACATCCGGGGTCTTCTATGGTGGTGTATAAAAGTGGGGATTTTCATGGGATTGCTTCATTCATTGGCCTGCCTACTTGACCGGAGCTACCTGACCAGCCTGAGCCAGCCTGACCGGAGTTACATGACCAGCATGAGCCTACCTGAGGAGTTCAGACCTGCCTGAACAGCACCTACCTGAGTCAGCAGCCATGGACTCATCTCACCGAGCTAAGCTGATGCAGCACCGTGTCCAGATTATTAGTGAGATGATGAATGTGGCCGAACTACGTGATCTGCTTCTGGTGGGAAACGTAATCACTACATACATAGAAGAAAACATCATGGCGCAGAATACCAATACGGCACGAAACAGAGCCCTCATCGACACTCTACCGCGCCGAGGTCCATTAGCATTTCAGGCCTTCCTGGAGGCGCTGAGAGACACGGGGAATGAGGGAATAGCATCTCTACTTCAACCCAAGGAACACACCTTAGTCATAGACATCTCCGAAGAGAGTACAGGTAGGAAACGTGCCCAGGAAGACCAGGAAGAGTCCCATCCACCTGCCAAACGTGACCGTCCCCAACTAACACCTTTAAAAATGCCTCAGCAAAAGCCTCAGCAAGCGGAGGAAGAGGTGCTACTCCCTATGTTCTGTGGAGCAGGTGAATGACATCATCCAGCAGGCCTACCAGGCGGCCCAGATGAACAGTTGGGAGCTCACGCCCTATTTAACTGTAACCGTGAAAGATGAGCAAGTGCACTTTAATGCATTAGCCTGGGACGACAAACCACCTAAGCATATTGCCTTGACGTTTGAGCAATGGAAAAAAGTACAGAGATACACACAAAGTCAAGTCATCGAGGTGGTCATTGAGGCCCAGGGGCACGACGCGAAATTTTGTGTGGGGGACGATGTGTTCCTCACCTGTTCTATGTTCAACAACATGCTGCTGGTACATATTCGTAAATGGAAGTTGAAGAAAGATACAACGCGTATTCCCTTACCTGAGGGAGTCACCCTGCAAATACCCGCGTGGTGGAAGCTTCCGGGCCTCACAGACGAAATTTCTGAAGCTCTGCATGACCAGCTGTCTGAGTATATCTATAAAAAGTACACTGAAACCTTCCTGAATCATCTTAAACCCCGCATTCAACACGAGTGTCTCCAACAATGTGCAGGCTGTCAGAACAACGGGCCGTTAGACATGCATACGTGTCTGAACATTGTGGCACCGCCAGGCGCGCTGATGACGGAGGCGCTACACGACATCAACGAGACGGAAATCGCGGAGGCATTGGAAGCGGCCTGTCCACCGACAATTCCCCATGAGCAAATTGCTGCCTTCATATACGTGCACCAGGGCCCGAAAGACATGGAAGACTTCAAACAAGTCTTGTTGGCTAAATATTCTAAATATTGAACATTCAGACATTACCTGGCAAGAAAGACATGATTTCAAACAAGTCTTGTTGGCTAAATATTGAACATTCAGATATTACCGTATTCTTACATTCTATGTTCGTTCTATGTTCATTCTATGTTCATTCTACCATCATGGTGACACCGTATAACGCTAGTAGAAAATTCAACACAAAGAGCCTACCGTTGTGAAAATCTTATGTTCATTCTACTGTGTTGTTAATAAATATTAGAAATTCAACTAATGTGTGTCAGTGTTCACTCCATGCAGGGGAAGGTGTGGGAGTTGGTGTTGTGCTTTTTAGTTAGAAAGCTGCTCTTTCGGGAGTAATGGTTGGCCCTGATAAGGGCCGTTAGGAAGTACAGAGGGCTGGTCATTAGATAGTTCACGAGCAGTAGATTCTCTTAACTCTACATACGTTTCCCCGACACACAGGGCACCGTAAAGCCACATGAAAGTCTCCTGTGTCTGGGCAGTGGCAGCACTCCGCATTGGTTAAGAAGCTTAGAAGACAAGGACCACATACGGCTAGGTGTCCATACGGGAAAAAGGCGTACGCCGTCTCAGCTTCCTGGCAGATGGCGCATTTGGATTTCCTTATCTCTTTATCCAGTCGGAGGCGTAGTTTAGCCTTCTGCTCTTCCACTTCTTGAAGATGTTGTCTTAGCTGTGCCAACTGGGTCCCCTCGGATGGTGGTGTTGACTGCGTAGCCGTCGTTGTGGTAGCTGTCGCCTCCGAAGCTGTAGTTGCTGGTGGGCCCATGCTGCGAGTGTTTAACCATCCCATTTGTGGACGACGTGACGTCTGTACATCTTCTTCGTCTTCTTCTATGTCTGTAATATCATCATCGTCGTCTGCATCCAGAGTGTCGGCTATCTCTATATCTTGTCGTCTGGCCAGTTCCCTCGATTCTCCCGCAGTCTCCCGAGTGAGTGCCCGATTGAGCGTGGTCATTAGTCTAGGATCTGGTAGTCCATGCGCCAGGGCTTGGTCCCTCACAGCTTCAGCCTGCTCCCTCAAAGCGTTATCGCTTAGTTCCCTCGCCAATGCTTCATCAGTCTCTCCCATTTTCATTGCGTTGAACAGTGCACGTCTAGCAGCCATGGTGTGGTTGGAAGGAATGTGTGTAGCAGACGACAGACAGCCCGCTTTTTATACTCTACCGTAGAGGACCCGGCTGAGTACGCGCAGACCTCAGCGAAATCGTCTCTGTCTGGACATCGTCTCGGTCAGAAAGACAAAATGGTCTGTGCTTTCTGCAAGATTTGGAAGCGGCCTAAATTTTTAATAAGCGAGAGTTGAGATCTAAAACAACTTTAAATTTATACCTTGGCATGTTATCGTGTAATCCTGAAAATTTCATAGGAAATATATTTTTTTTAATCATTTTTCACGTTTCAAAGACCGAATTTCACCTGCACGGCTGTGTTAAAAGTACGGTAAGGTTCGGGAGGTTTATAGATGGGGAAATGTGAATTTTTTGCTTCCAACCCCTCTAGTGTGAAAACAACCATTGCCACCCATAGCTGTATTCGGTCCCGTACTCTAAACCCTGGTGAGTTTTTTCCATCACGGAGAGATCACGTTTATTGAAAATTTAGCCCGCTTCCAAATCTTGCAGAAAGCAAAGACCATTTTGTCATTCTGGCCGAGACGTTGTCCAGACAAAGGCGATTTCGCTGACGTCTGCGCGCACTCAGCCGGGTCCCCTACAGTAGAGTATAAAAAGCGGGCTGTCTGTCGTCTGCTACACACATTCATTCCAACCACATCATGGCTGATGCTAGACCTGTACACTTCAACATGCAATATCTTGACGATGCAACGGATGAATTCATCGATATCGAAGTTTCGCAACAACACCAGCAATATCTTGACGACGCAACAGGTGAATTCATCGATATCGAAGGGACCACACAAGACAATAGTACCAACGAGGTATGGCTGGAAGAGATTATAGACAATCTGTTGAGAGAAGAAGAAGCAGAAGTAAAAGAAGAGGACAAAGAACAGAGGGTAGAGGGTCGGAAGACTTTGACGAAAGTGCCGCAGCAGGAGCAACAGCAGCAATATCTTGACGACTACTGCACGGAAATAACAAGACTGCAGAGGGACACAACACTGGGGGTGGTAAATCAATTTTTTTACCCACTACGCCAAATTCGCCCTATTTCTCTTTGGACACTAAGCGTTATGTGCCTGCTGTATCACCAAACTTGCAGGGAGAGCAAGTCCTACATCCAGTTGCATACCCATCCCGTGTGCACTTGTCCCGCTGATTTGTCCCCTATGCGCCAAGAGGAAAGAAGAACTGCTCCAATCGTTGTAATCATTACAACTCCTCCGGCCCTTATCAGGGCCACCCAATTACTCTCAAAAGAGGAGCTTTCTAACTAAAAAGCACAAAAACACAAGCTCCTACACCTTGCATACACCTAGGTAAATAACACCTAGTGAATGGGAACTTTCTACTAACACTACCACCCAGGTAAAACGCCTACACACTATTAGTATGAATGTAAGTTACTCATTAATACACTAGTCTAATAGATACACCGAGTATACCCGGAAAAAGCCGAGTGTAAACAAATTGTCCCTGCCCACACGTCCGTAAATTAGCACACGTGTCATGGCGCACTTTGAGGTGTGGAGATTGGTCATGATCATAGAATATGGAGGACGGCAGAAGGATTGGGTTGGCCCTGAAATGGGCCTTTAGGTTAATTTTTTTTTGGAGTGAGGAGGTGGAGATTGGTAAGCATAGAGGAGAGGAGATTGACATGTAGGGCCTGATGTTAATTTGAAATGTGCAAGATTAAAAAGTCCCCTTTCGAAGGACATGGTTGCCATGAAAAGGGACGTTGGAATGCATTTTTATCCTGTTTTCTCAGGAGGGGCTTGCCTATTTGCCCCCGGGCTGTTGTTGTTGTTCGTCCCGCTCTTCCAACTCCCCAATGTCGATGAACTCGGGCTGGGGCTGAGGCTCTTCTTGCTCTTCCATCTAGGCGTCGATGTTAATGACTTCGGAGACGACTGGCTGGCACTGTTGTTGTTGTTGGTCCAACAAATCTTGCAGGCTGTCCAACCAGTCCTCCCCCTCCAGATCTCTCGGAGCTCTGGTGATGAGATGGAACAAATTGCCCCACGACAGCGGTGTCATTTCCTTTGTCTTTTCTCTCGTCCACTTTCGCATCTCCTCTAACCAAAATTGTTTCACTGCCTTGGCCAGTTCATTTTTCTCTCTCTTCTTTACTGTTAACTTGCCGCCCGTTGACATCTTGGCTACTACGCATCTCTTGTCCATTTTCTTTCTCGTCTCTCTCTCTCTCTCTCTCTACGTGTTTTCTGTTGAAAGAAATGTGATATAATGTGCTTCTCCACGCCTTGCTCGGGGTTGATATGCTCAATGGGATGGATATCGATTGGCTGTCTAAAAGAGCGCCAACCCCTTCCATTGGTTCTTCTTCGGGCAAATCTATTGGTTGAAATAATGGGTTCTGATTGGTCCAAAAACGCGCACTGACAAAACCCCACAATCCCACCAAGCTCGGGTATAGGAAATGTCAGGTTAAAATGAAGTCCTATACCGTAAACCAGGATGATGTCGATTGGCTGTCTAAACGAGTTAGTCATTGGTTGAATGATCGTCTTGCCATTGGTCCAAAATGGAGAGAATTCTTCCTGGGTTAATTTACAATCCTCTTTTTGTGCTCAAGCTATGTATACGGAAATCCTAGGTTAAACGAATTCCTATACAAATAACATTACACCACCGAATGATGACTGACTTTCACGACGGGTCCAAACCCCTCTAGGCACAGAATTTCTCAACCGACACTTTCAAGCCTTTCTCAAGAAACAGAAGGTGTTTTTCTTCCATACGTACAACGAAACCAAAGCCTCTGTGGTGGAACGGTTCAATCGAACCTTGAAAGGCCGGATGTACAAGTATTTTATAGCCAAAAACACCCGACGGTACATCGATGTGCTACCTCAACTGGTCCCAGGGTACACTCGAGCCTATCATCGCAGTATCCAACGGGCGCCCGTCGATGTGACGGAACGCAACGAACATCAAGTGCGCCGTACGCTGTACTCGCCCCCTGAAGCACCTAGTACTGCACCCCGTTACAAACGCGGAGATGTGATACGGATCAGTAAAGTCAAAGGTCAATTTGAGAAAAGTTACTTGCCCAATTGGAGTGATGAACATTTTGTCATAGTTCGCCATAGTCCCCGAAACTCACACGTCTATCAACTGGAAGATCTACAAGGAGAAACACTGCAAGGCACGTCTTACGAGGCAGAATTACAACAGGTCGTAAAAACACAGAAAGACTACTACACGGTGGAGGAGATTTTGAAAACGGAACGTCGACGTGGCATCCCCTATCATTTCGTTAAATGGCAAGGTTGACCCAGTTCGTTTAATTCCTGGGTCTCAGCCCGTGACATGAAACGGGTATAAATTCTACCTCACGTCTCCTACAGCCTTCAGTCTAGGGCTGTACCATGGATACTGCACAACTTCCTTTACTGCTGCGTACTCGAAAAGGACAAGTCGATACTGTCGTGTGTATACTAGCGCTTCTGGGTGTCTTGTTTGGAGGTGTCTTCTACGACTTGGCGTACCTGATATCCTGTTTCCACCTACCCGCCATCTCACCCACACCCGTCATTCCCCCACCCCAACGTCAATACGCTACCAACAACACCATCATCTTCGAAGCACCTACCACTACTCTACTCACGAAGGGTACCGAGGCACCACGGAACATCACAAGGGGGCTCTGGTAGCACCTACCACCACTACCACTACCACCACCACCACCACCGCCACATCCATTCCTACCTTCAGCAGGGTACCACCGACCATCGCACCGACACCTCCCCTACGTCACCCTGTAGTAGGTCTTGTACCACGATTACCACGGCAACGGTACCCCGGACTACGACCCTCGGTGGGATCCGCGACAACGGTGGTGGGCCTCTGAACGCTCAGCCCAAAACACCAAATAACTAGTGTGCATGGATCCACGGTGGCAGCATCCTTTCACGTGTCTCACCGCTGGACCGACCGCTTCGGGAAAAACACACTTCGTTCAACGTCTCATCGGGGAGCCAGCCCTCATTTCTTCTCCCGTGGCCCGCATACTTTGATGTTATGGAGCTTGGCAGTCTGCGTAGAGGAACTGGCATGGAGGCCTGGACTCACCTTGGTGGAAGGATTACCCCCAGAGGATACCCCAGAAGGCACGTTGGTGAACGTGGATGATCTGATGGCCGAAACGGATAGTCGAGTGACCCGACTTTTTACCAAAGAAAGTCATCATCGCCGGTTGAGTATCATCTACATCGTCCAAAATCTCTTCAGTAAGAACAAAGAGCACAGGAACATCAGTTTGAATGCCCAGTATGTGGTGTTGTTCAAAATCCCCAGAGACGCGTCACAAATTATGCACCTGGCGAAATAGATGTACCCTAAAAACACGGCCTTTGTTCGGGAAGCCTTTGAAGATGCCACCCAGGAGATCCACGGCTACCTGCTCATCGACTTGAAACAAGGGACACCTTTGGCACTTCGATTGCGGACCCACATTTTTCCTGGTGAGTTCCAGACGGTGTACACACCCCAATAAAAGAACAAGAGCGGACTTCAAACCATTCACTATCTCATCATGTCTGCGCGGATACGGAAGCACGCGCCGGCGCTCCGCATGTTACGCAGCGCGCCACCGGAGGTGGTCCGGGCCCTGGTGCGCGGGGCGGACGCGGGATTGGTACGGTGCTTGTGTGAAGTCGCTCATAACGTGTTAAAAGGGAATGTTCCCCTCAGTCCTCTGCAGAAAGGGAAATTGCAACGGCACAAGACGGGTCTCCGAACGCTGGTGAAGAAGACGAGTTTAAAGAAAAAGAAACAGGTGTTACAGAAAGGTGGATTTCTCGGGGCACTACTCGCTCCATTAGCAGCCTCCGTACTGGGACCGTTAGTAGGGTCCATCTGTGGACGCTAACGTTATGGAACATACGACCAAAATGATGCTGGTCGAACCTCAACTGTTACAAAGTTTGCAATCACCCTACCCTGTCCCTACCACGGTACAACAACTGCAGTCCCTCGATGAAGAGATGAATAGCGTACTTCAGCGCCGACTGCCTGATCACGAGAAAATTCAACTCTACCATCACACACTGAACCGGTACAAGACGTTTATGGATCAATATAGGGGTAGTTCAACACCACTACCAACACCATCACCACCACTACCAACACCATCACCACCACAACCACCACTACCACCCTCATCCCCCTCACCTCAGCTCGAAGATGAAGTGTTGGCCAGTGTCACTAAGGCGTTCAAGACCAAGGCCCGTTTATTGTTGGACCGGGTGAAACAGAATTCTGATATGGGTTGGAACGACCAGGGGGAGCTGCTTATTCGAAACCAAGTGGTCCCGGGGTCTCATATCACCAATCTGATCAACGATACGGTGCGTTCTCGCAAACACTCTAATCCACCGGGTTGGGAAGCCTTTGCTGGTGCGTTGAAAGACACACACGTCCCTCGAGAATTGGTGGGGAATCATCAAAGCTGGACCTGGATGCAATCGCCGAGCCCTCGACTCCCCCATACCTGGGAACGTGAGTGGCAACCGCAGACACCTCCCAAAACACCCTCACGGCGGGCACGTTCTTTTCACCCCTATCCGACATCTATGACGCGACCGAGGACGGCCACACCGCGACGATCACGACGGCGGTTACAACCACCCAAGACCTGGGACCCCTATTAAAGCCGGGAGCGAAAGCAGAAAAGCTCAGCCGTCATGTTTTACCTCACGTTGCCCAGTAACAGTTCGCTCGATGTGTTTCCTGACAACACCTTGGCCAAGTACGTGACCCAGTTACCGCAACCGTTGCATTTACCTGGACGGTGGGAATGTGGACTCGTGGATATTCAATACACTTACTCGTGGTACAACGTGCGAGACAAGTACGTGTGGTACGAGGTGACCTACGAAGGCAAAGTAACCCGGCTGACCCTACCCGAATGCCAATACGATACCCCCAAGGAGTTCATACAGGGGCTGAGAACACTGATGCATTATAAGTCTCTACGGGTGGTCACGAATAATTCAAAACCCATCAAATACTCTCCCTTCATCAATCATGTGGACTTCGATTACAACACACACAACGACAAGGCCTGTCTCCTTCTCAGCCCCAACGTGAGTGTGGAACTCAGTCTTAGCCTACAGCAAATGTTAGGTCTCCCTCATCCGGTTTATTCGGATCCAAGCACCGACAGAGCCGAAATTGAGATGGATATGAAAGTGGGTATGTACGGACTCTACGTCTACTCGGACGTGGTCGACAACCACATTGTCGACGATGTCAACACACCTCTGTTACGAGTGGTCCCCATTAGAAAGAAGTATGGAGATCAAGTCACCCAGAGTTTCAACCTCTGGTGACACGTGGAGTAAAAGCGGTGGACAAACAAGCGATACGCAGTGGACTTCAAGTCTCCGGTGATGTTTTGAGTGGTACGGCACCCCGACAAGCCTTGGAACGACGGGCCAAAGAAGCAGGCAGCGTGTTGGTGGCCAAAGCCCTTAAAAGACAACCCCCGCCACATTGGAGAGTCATTCGACGGCCAACACACCGACGACGCACACCCCAGAAGAAGAAGAAGAGAGACATCTTCGCATAATGGCATTCATTCACTCCGAGTCGTGTCCGTCTACCAACAGTGAATTGGATTTGTGGACTATCCCACCACACATACCAGTGTCGCCGAAGGTCGTTGGGTAGAACATCGGCCCCTGGCTAGCCTGACGGTAACGGGACCGCTGGAATTTACCATTGAAAACAAAGATACGGCCTACCTGGATTTAGCTCACACGAACTTTTACGTGAAAGCCAAAGTGGTGGACGGAGACGGGACGGACATCGAGGACGACGCGGTCGTAGCCCCGGTGAATCTCTGGCTGCACTCGATGTTCTAACAGGTGGATATCAGGCTGAACGATAAACTCATCAGTACGTCCACCAATACGTACCCGTGCCGAGCCTACATCGAGACGCTGTTGTCGTACGGAGAAGATGCCAAAAAATCACACTTGTCAGTCCCACTGTACTACAGAGATACGCCCGGTGAAATGGATACCACCAGCGTTGCCAATAATGGGTTCATCCATCACAGGAGGTTTACAGCCGGTAGCAGGTCCGTCGATATGATGGGTCGACTGCACGCCGACCTGTTCCTGCAAGACCGCTACATGATGAACGGCGTATCCATCAAGATCAAGTTGATCCGTGCCTCACCCACTTTCGCCTTGATGGCTGGCGGAGATCCCGCCCATTACAAGATCGTCCGTACGGTGGATTTGCAACAGGGGGTGTTGGTGAGTCACATGGAAGCCTTATCGCAAAAACCAGCCCTGTAACCTGTCCGACGCGTATAGACCAAGGTGTTCTCTGTGCCAGCGGGTACGATGATGGCCAATCGTGAAACTTTATTTCTAGGAGATCTCCCTAAACGTCTTACCCTGGCGTGTGTCACCAACACCAGCTTCAATGGGACCTTGGGTGAGAATCCGTTCCACTTTCAACATTTCAACATCAACTTTGTGGCACTGCACGTGGCTGGCCATCAAATCCCAGCCCGTCCGTTACAACCGGATTTTGGTAACCATCACTATGTGCGGAGCTACCTGAACCTGTTTACAGCCACAGGACAAAATAATTAGGACGAAGGAAATACCATTAGTCGACGAGACTTTGCCCGTGGGTACACTTTGTTCGCCTTCGACCTCACCCCTACCTTGGAACACGATCATCAGCTGGCCTTGCTCAAGAAAGGAAATTTACGGTTGGAACTGCGTTCCTCGGTAGCTCTACCCCATACCATTAACGTGATTTGCTACGCCGAGTTGATAACGTCATCACAGTAGATCAGCAAAGAAACGTCCTGTGTGACTAGGCCAGCTAGAGTCATGAATACCGCTCATCGCCATACTCCAGCGGTATCCCCGAGTACCCTTTCGAGGTGTGTTTCCACGCAAGGTCTTTCTCACCTCATCCACCCATGCGGCCAACATCCTGAATACAGACCCTCGTACTCGACCGGGTGAACATAGGGTGGCTGTATACGTGGACGCCCTGGGCCAAGGAAAATACTTTGATTCCTACGGACTTGCACCCCTGCATCCCGATTTGACCCAGTTCATGGACGAATCTACTACAGGCTGGCGTTGGAATACTAAAAGATTAAAAGGACTCTTGAGTAGTGTATGCGGACAGTACTGTGTGTTTTATCTCACTCACCGGAGTAGAGGACATTCTATGCAAACGATTGTACAGAACTTTGGTGATTATTCTCAAGCGGAAGACCGCGATGTCTTAGTGTACGACTGGGCTGCCTCTCGTTTTAATGTTCATGCCCCATTTCTCTGGTTGTCTTAATTTTCACTGTGCGGTGTTCTTATTGTTTATTCTTGATGTTCAATAAAAAATTCATGAAAACACAAGTGACGTTTTGACTTTTTTATATTCAGGTGAACAAGAATGTATAGAATATGTACAAAAATTGTGAACAATACAGTAGAGTTACAAAGAATACAGTAGGGTTGTAAAAACTGTCAGGAGTAGGATTCGAACCCACGACCTGCATTGCGCGCAGATTGGCGCCCTTTTAACTGGCGCCTTAGACCACTCGGCCATCCCGACTTTTACAGTTATCGTGTTCGTTATTTTTAACAGTTATAGTTTAACTCGTTATATCAAATGTCATAGTTTCACAATTCCCGGTAGGTGGTACTGACTCCATCGGGGAGGACTAGAAAAATGTGAAGGCATCTCGTTTCTGGATGTACGTTCGCATCTGGTGGTCGACGACCCGGAATCCTCTGTTAGTGCCACTCGCACTGACTTGGCTTTGCAGCACGCCCAGGTAGAGGGCTTTGTCGATGGCAGGGTCACGTCGGTTGACGCCTTTGCAACTAAACTTGTTGTTTCCATCACCACCGTAGCAATAGTACGTCTTGGACGACAGGGCGATCATGGCATCTCCACTTCACTCTAACTTGAAGAGACCCGGCGTCCACTTGTCGTACTGGTAATGGTCGCGTCGAGGTAGCGGCTGGTCCCGTTCCGCCTCATCCTGCGCACGTAATTCGGGTTTGACGAGTGACTCCCAATCTGCATTAGAGACGGCCATGTAGGCAGAGTCCGTGTCCATCTCCAAGAGTTGCCAGTCTGATGGATTGAAATACACCGCCATGAAACCGTATAAAAATTGCAGCATCCTCAGCTTGTCCACCTGGTATACCATACATCCAATTTAGAGCGGAAGGTTGTATCGAATGGTCTTCTTGGCTGAACTGACTTCATACGTATCATCATCGATGACGTCCACGGACCGAAACAGAGGCGAGTTGATCTTTTTGCGCGCTTGTGAAGTAGTGGAGATATTCACGTTGACGTGCTTGTCTTTGTTGGTCACCGTTTTTCCATAGTAGCCATTGCCCGTGAGTTTCCAGGATTCCCCGATAATGGCCTGACTGGAATCTTTATCGCCTTGACGACGGGCAGACGTCACGATGTCGGCATGTCCCGCAAAACAGTCGTTCGGTACGTACAGTAGGACTTGGTACACTCGCGTCACTTCGAGGCCGTGGCTCATGTACCTCTGTAGTAGCGGGGTACCCAGCAAGATTTTTTCTCCCCACATGCTACCGATCAGCATCCGACGAGGACGAGGTAGGCATTCGTGTTGCTCTGCGTAGGCGCCCATGGTGTCTCCAATGTCGTTCCGACTCACCAGCGTGTTTTTAAAGATGGGTGGGCACTGGGCGAATAGTGGCTTGAGGTTGTCGGGAACATGCAGATCGCATTCTACAAACCCGTAGAGGTCCCCGGAATGAACGGCGTCGAAAATCTGTGACTGGGTCAGGAGTCGCCGGCGACTGAGGGGGTACCCTCGCGCTTTATGGAAGCGGCGTAAGTATGGGAGGGCCTGGCGCATGGTGTGAAATTCACACTCCCACATTTTGATGAGCTGGTACCCCATCTCTTTCACGTAATCCCCGTTCTCCACCACTTCTGCCCGTAGTTCTTCTGCCGATTTTCCACCTCGTTCGTTGAAGGGTCCAGCGCTGAAATGGCATTGGTGGCCGAGCCAGTAACACCCGTAAAATTGGAATACGGTGGGTTTATTGTGGATAATAGCAAACCCATCGACGGGGAGTCGACGATCTCCTATCCGCTTCTCTGTGGCGTTGGTTTGGTGTCGTATAGAAATTCCCCGTCGATCGGCTCCCAGTCCATCCACTGGTCAGCCAGATGCCTGTACGGCGCGCGTTGAGGTTGGAAATGCTGACCTTCCGCCAACTAGCGCGTATAATGACCACTGGGCATGGGTTGGGCGAGAGACCACAGATACAGGGCATTGGCGTCGAATCCAATGATTTTCGCACAGGGTTTCCCACCTGGAAGGGTGGTGACATCCTTCTCGTGGTAGCGATGAAAAATAAGGCTGGGTCCGCCGACGATGTTCTGCTTTAAACAATCATACATGTCCTCGTCTTTTTGTTGAATGAGTGAAAAGTACATGGAACAATCTTGAAAAAGATGGCGAAGGGCAAGACCCGGTAAACTCAAGCACTTCTTGAATATGTCCACGTGCATTTGATCCCGAAAGAGTTGGACCATTTTCTCGGTCGCTTCGAGGAATGGAACCACATCTAAGTTGTTATAATACACCAGGAAATCTCGTAGGTCTGCATATGTTGGTCGTTCCATACCTGCTGTAGTTCCCGGTACGTGTCTTCCGAACATTCCACCTGCTTCAGATCGTCGAAGAAAGCGTCCCGGGGTGGTAACTGTGTTTCCTCCAAGCGGTCGAGCGTTGACATATAGGTGTAAGGGAACCTCCCTTTGGTTTGTGCACAGTCATAGGCCTTCACCCACTGATCATAGCTATAATTGGGAGCTAAGTAGTTACTTACATCCAGGAAATGGAGTGATGTGGTGGTGAGGGCCATGTGGTTATTGATCTTTTTGATGACGGACTTGATGGTATCGGACTGGGCCAGGTAAGGGTAGAGAAATTCCTTCACCATGTTCAAATCGTATCGCCCCAAATTGAAGCCGAGCACGGGTAACTGGCCTAGGTATTGTAGGAAGCGCAGCTTCAATTTCTCCTCATACGGCTTGGGTAAGGGTACAGCCTCCGGTTGAATGTCCTGCATCGCCGACTCCGACTTCATTTCGACGCCGTTCATTCTGAAGGACATACCAGGTGTAGGAATACGATCGTCGAGTTGGTCCAGCACGTCCTGGAACTTGGACACCAGCAGTTCTGTACTGGCCGCACTCACTGCCTCTAAATACTCCATCATCCGGGTAATCAACTCATGGGAGTCCCCAGTGGACATGAAACATACGGGTGCAGCGTCATAGCCGGGTACGTTGCTGGAAATGCCGACACTCAGGGAAATATGGCGCTGTGTCCACTGCATTTTGGCTGAGAAAATGTCCATGGGTTCCAAAATAACGGTCCTCTAGTGGTATGACAATCCCCTCATCAGCCAGCTCTTCGAAAATAGTAGGCGTGTTATGGTACACACCACCAGGAAATTTGCGTTTCACAGTGTTGTCACAAATCTTCTCGTGCTGATGTAGATGACTGGACTGGTCAAACACCCGATGGCATTGGGAACAACTGTAGTACTGAGTGTACAGGCTCATATCGTGGATGAGGGAAAAATGACTCACCCCTCCGTCGTCGAAGAAATTGACTTTCATCGTAGAGGCATACCGTTCTGTTGAGCGATGAACCAATTCAGCCACAAATGTATCCTCCTCCTTCGGTAGCAAACGGTATACAAAGATATTGATGTTGAACAGTGTTTCCACGGCATTCAAATACTTGAATGGGACTCCCCGGAACTGCCGCGGGTCAATGTCTTGCGCCTCTAGATACTCTTCCCAATACATATTTGCATTTCTATCACAAGTCCGGGGATTACACTGGCCCAAATGAACGGCCAAACACCGAAACAGACATTTCCCGTCTTTTTAGGGTCCATGGTTGCCTCCCGTTAACGCATACAGTCCTTTTCGACGGGCCAGCCAAGGCGGAAGAATAACAGAAGCACCGATGGGGTGATCTCTCAATTTGGTGACGAAAAATGTGACGTTCGTCACCATTTCTACAGTCCATTTGGTGTTGGGACGTTGCAACCGGGCCCATTCCAATGGATCCAACGTAGTGAGTTGGTCGATGAGTGGCTCCAGAGAAATAGCATCCGTCACCGTGAACGGCTGGTCAAACACATAGGTATTATTACTGGGGTAAAAATACCGCAGTTGGTTCGTCTCTTTGCGCCGTAAAATATACACAAATGTGATATTCAATTTGACCCGGATATAGGTCAATCCTAAAATACCCGGTTGTTCCCCCGCCATCAATGATTGTAAGTCCCTCTACATGTACAAGGATGTAAACAAGTCCCCGGATGAACAGGTCAGTACATGCATTCCTATCATTCAAAATGACCTTGAACTATCACGTGACCTCCCCGTGATGGAAAAAACCAGAACCTATTTCATCCCGTATACCCAGGTCACACCCGATTCACGCAGACCGGAAGTGACGTCATACACATGCGCACTCCCCGTGATGGAAAAACCCCAGAACCAAGTCAGTACATGCATACGACGAGGTCAAAATACTCGCTTCTGATCGGCTGTAAAATGTCACGATATGCATTTTTTTTAGGTCAAAGGTCAATGTGAGTATGTATCACTTTTGTATACTACTAGGGCCGTAGCTTAAATTGCATGGAAAATGAAGAGAATCGGAGCGCACACACTTCCCCGGGCGAACATTCTCCCTTCAGACATTTCCCATGATGGACTGTTTACCTTCTCTGTATTTTTTTTGATGAGCATAGTTTTCTTGTGTATTTTTTTAATTTATTAAAATATGTATTTTCAACAAAACTTTATTTTTATCTCATTACAAAAAAGTTCAAATTTAACACATAAATGTGGAAGAAAGCCTAAAACTCGAACTGAATGTCTCTGTTGTCGCCTGATTATTTATCTTTGTATGTAATTTCTGAGAGGACACGTAAGTTGATTAGAACGAATCCTATTGCTATTATTGAGGCAATCAAATATGTTTAAACTAAGAAAGTCTAATGCTAATTTTCGAAATATACTATCAGAATCCACCAGGACGCGTTGTTTTGCATCTGAAAATATAAAAAAAATGTTCAGATGGACGTCTTCATATTGAATTGAATTCAATTTTTTGTGAAACCAAAGTAAAATGTTCTTTAACGTCAACAATGAGGCGGGTGCAAACAATGTACATATGGTATCAGTATACGGTAAAAACATTTCATGATGAAATGATGACATTAACAGAAAGTTCAAATGTAAATAGCAGCAGGGGGGGTGAGCATACCAAACAGAATGGGGCGGGGAGCTTCCCAAGGGGGGGAGAGGGGAGCAGGGGGCGAGTTAATCCACGCCGGGGGTCAAAAAATGCAAAACCGGGGTGACAGCAGGGGGGTACCAAAAAGAATGGGGCGGGGAGCTTCCCAAGGGGGGGGGGGGCG